>UXGC01000672.1:0-66481 GCA_900480045.1 Eurytoma adleriae | reverse complement strand
GCATCGGAGCACCGCTGGGAAAGTCTAACGTAAAAGGCGAAAACTGACTCGCAACGGATGCGAGTCAGCGGCTACAGCCGAATCGTCAGTCTCTTTTCGAGATTTCTTAAAAATAAATATGAGTACTGTACGCCTAATGCGATAAAAAAGATGCGCTCGCGTGCGCAATTAAATAATAGAAGAGTCTACGGGCGTACGTGCTCGATCGCCGAGCGCAATCGAGTTTCGCTTGCGCGCCTTATCGCTTCTCGCTGAGCGCGAGAGGCGATAGCCGAAGCTGAGCATCGAGTTCGCCTCTGCGAGACCGCGGCTTTAGACCGAGCGTGCGCGTGCACTCGAAAGGTTTTAATTTTGGGGCACCGGGGAACGCTCGGGACGTTACATAACAACCAATATTACTAAGCATTTGTTTATAATTCTTTGCTTTTCTATATTAAACATTATGACCTGACCATTCACTTTCTGTTAAATTTTGGTTAATGAAAGTAATGCTTAATGTTTTTAAAGTCAAATAAATGTAGATTACTGCTACCTTTTATAGCCTAAAATTTAAACATAAGCGTAATCTAATTTATATACTAGAGTATTTTTTATTTCTTATCCTCAGGTACAATAATCTATTAAGCGACAGGTCCTTCGAGGATCTGGTGCATCGAGTATCCTGACGATAGAATAATCATTCGAGCATGGGTCAGGAACTTTCGCACTCAGATTCTTATTTTCATTGAAATTAAAGCTCTGATGCACCAGAAGTTTAAGGTAAATGTAAACCGAGATCTGGACAAAAAACTTTCTGGAGTGCACTCGGCTAACGGTATCACCAGGTACTCAATGTTGATCAGTACTATTTCCGCGGGAATGAAACATGTTATATGTAAAAATTTATGGAGTGCAAATATTCTGAAGCGATTTGTTATATATTCACATTTTTAATGAGAAAAAACTGCATATAGTTACTTAATTAATATATGAAAATTTCTTTCACATTCACAGTTAGAATTATAAACATTTATTACTTTAATTTGAATTTCTCAATAATTCTTCGATGAGAAGCTTTTGATATCTTATTTCTTAAAACATCCGCTTAACTAAATTTAATGCAATGAACACAATAATTCTTCAACATTAAACATTTAAAAATAAAATATATGCATTGAATTAAATTAGTATCGTGCATTTAATCGATGCTAGTCGTGTGAATTCAAGTTTAATTCTGCTGTACCTAATTTGGTTCTGCTTTTTCACTTTGGCCTACATTCAAACTTTGAGCACCTTAAAATAGGTATAATCCCGTCTATATTTAAGTTTGACGGAACACTATTTATCGCGGAAGCAGCTGCGTTAAGTTCTGAATGAAACTAGAGCAAAAATTTCCATCTTGCAGTAATTGCAAGTATCTCGCCTTTTTTTTTCACGACTAGTCGCGCACCTGCAATATTTTAAGCTTCTCTTCATTTTTTTGCTGGAAAAATAATTCGCTCGGCGATTTTCATTGGAATCGGGAGGAACGATGCTTATCCCGGAGTCGAGTCATCGGCGAGCGCTTGATTTTCAAACTGAATTTCCACGGACTCGTTGTAATTCGTACGAACGGGTCGAAAGAATCGCGCGTTTATCACCGATAGCATCCGGCAGTAGCGATTTTCATTTATGGCCGCAAAAGTTTTATCCATATTACAATGGCAATAGCGCGAGCTTACGTGATTGTTAGCTCCGAAACTTCATGCGCGAATGCAAAGCTCGGAAGCAAGCCGAGTAAGGGAGCGGGCAACCCGCGCCTCGAAAGTTCATGCATGCACGAGATCCGATATCGATTATTTTTGCAGATTTCGTGTCTACGCCGCGGAGGGAGAGAACAAAATCGGCGCGTTTAAAAAAAAATAAACGTCGAAACATTTTTTCCCCCTTTCTTTCCAGTTTCTGGCTATTTTCGAACTGATGTGCCCGTGCGCTTCCTACACCCGTCTGCATTCGCACAAATTCATTACGTAATAACTCGGTGTAAAAAAGGCATCCCTTCCGTACTAGACAACAAAGATGGACAGACACACAAGCAGCAGACAACGCACCAACGAAGCGAAAGAAAAGAATGTCCCAGATCGCCCGTAAATACGATCGCTTCCGGCTCAGGTGGCAAACGCGCGATCTAGAGCATTCTTTATTTCCTCCCGCAGTGCGTACGCTATTTTTTTTCTACCGACGCGAAATTACCGTATTTTCGCTCTCACGCCAGGAGAGAACGCGAGGCTTTAAAGCCCGGGGCGCCGCGAGAGGCCTCTTACCTCTCTTGCTGAACATTTAAATTCCTTGAGCGCTTCCAGAATCCTGCTGGTGCTGGCCGAGAGGGGGGAGAGACAAGGTCCCTGGATTCACCTGAGCGGCGTTACGTCAGCGGCTCGTCGGCGAAATGCCCGTGCGGTGTGCACGCGGGCGTCCGTTATCCGACGTTACAATGTCGTCGCGGATCGTTAAATTCGATCGGGTTCGGTGCGCCGCAGTGCCGCGGGAGCGGAAGCCGAATCGATTTTCCGCGCTCGCAGGACTACGCTCCTCCCGGCGCGAATTTTGCGCGCGGCGCGACTTCCTCGTTGGCCCCTGCCGCCACCTCCTCGTACGCCGAAAAAAAAGGTTGGACGGGTCCGTGGACGCGGGGCGCCGAGTGCACGCGGAAGAGCGACTGAGGTGCGAGCGGCCGCGAGGCGGTAGTGTGGAGGACTCGCGGTACAATGCAGGTGAACAATCGCGCGGCGAGTGCACGAGTCGACGGCCGTCTTCGAAGCGTTAGTAGTCTACTGTCCAAGTTACGTTCATCTGCAGGGCATGCACCCCCGGCTCGAGGCTTACGGGCAGGGCCGTAGCTACGTGAGGCCTCCCGCGAATGCTCGCGGCCACGATCGCGCGTGCCAGCCAGCGTCAGTTTGCACATTTTTCTTCAGAATTGTTCCTGTAACTTTGTGAAAATTCGTTTAAAAGTTTGTGCAGTTACAAATGTTATAGCAGTAAGAATTATTAATTTTTTTTTCATCTGAAAAACTGATAAAACGCAGCCAAATATTTAAATAATTTGTAAATGTATGAGAATTAAACGTAAATCATCAGTTTTTTAATATTGTATTTTTGTTATTATTATAGGTGTTCAAATTAAAGAATTTATTCCTCTGCATTATATCGTTAAACTCATTTCATAATACAATTAAAAGAATTATTTTATTCGGTCTGGTACTTAGTGTGAAATAATTCATATTTTTCTGAAATGTATTAAATTTAGAGTTAACGAATGCTGTCCTGAAACGAGGGTTTTAATTTTTTATGTTAATTAAGGTTTTGCGTCACTAAATTCTTACCACCAAACAGCTTTATTGGAGATTGTAACAATTATGATTTGAAAAATTATGACTGACATTGCAGAAAAATAGCTGTTTTAAAAAATAAACAAATTGCGGATTATAAAATTAATGCACTAATTAAAATATTGCAAAAAAATCTATCATTTTGAAACTTCAAACGACTGCAAATGTACGATGAAAGTATTTCTTTTCATAATTTGCGAAATGTTCATTTACTTTTCTTCTAAGTAATTAATTTTAATCATAACATATCATATTGTTATAAACATCATAACATTTATAAAATTCACTTAATTAATATTAATGAGAAAAACACGTAAAATATACTTATTTTCATATAAACTGTTAATTGCAACCTTATGCTCTTAAATTAAAGGCATAAACTGGAATATAGATTAGTAAGGCACGGTCTGGATAAAACTAGACTCATATCAGGGAGGCTGTTAATCATGATGATTTAAAAAAGTAAAATAAGACGTAACAGCTGTTGACTAACGTTACAATGACCTACATTTTAAAACCCTCATTTTATTTTTAGACAACTAATTAGTAATCATTCAAAATAATTAAATAAAGTTACTGCTTTTTTTAATTAAGTTCTACTTCATCTAAAAATATGTTTAAACGTCAACAAGATTAAAAAAATAAAATGTATTATTGCATGTATCTGAAAAGTGTCACATTTAATAAATAAATGAAAAAAAAATATAAAATTATGAATTTCAAAAAATATGGCTCTCATCCTCTTCTATCCATAAATAATCATTAAAATTAAATTTTAATTTTTAAGATAAATAGTAATATTATAAAAAAAGCTGCACCAGCACAATGTTGGTACAATATTGACGGTACGTTTTTTAGATAAATAAAATTCTGCAATTTAAAAAAAACAGACCCCGGGTTGTACTAAGAACGAAGCCAGCCCTGTACAAACGGGGGTGTCCAGCCATGGTAGCGGGCGGCCGTCGACGCCGGCATTGCCGCCGCCAAGCCGGTACACGCGGGGTGTAGCAGCATGGATATACGGCTTCCCCGTGTGCTGTCATTTGAATCAGGATTAGCAGGCGAGCGTTCTGTAGCGCGAGTCGCCCGGAGATCTGCATATATGCGTGTCTGGTATGTTCATGCATAAAGTCAGTGTATATATACATATTGGCAACGGGCGAGTGCAAGCGCACCTAGCAGGCAAATGGAAGGCTACAAAGGGCGAGCACGAATTCCACTTTCACTCGGTGTAAATCAGAAATTTAGTCCCACCTGCGAAATATTACCCCCGCTCATCGATTTCGAGCAATTCGTACCTTATACTGCGATTTACTTGCGATCGCTTGCGATCTCATCGAATGGATTGCGACTCTTAAAAGGATTGATTAATAGACGTTATGGATTAGGTTTATTTAATATTGTAAATCTTTCGATATTAATAGCAATTCTAATGTTGTAAATCTTGTCATTAAATAATTAAACTTACTGTTAAAAAATAATACGAATTTAAAAAGTTGAATTGCTCTTATCAGTTTTATTTATAATTTATATTTTATTAACACTATTTAGTCAAGTTTTATAATTAATCTAATAAAGAAATATAACTTTAAAAAAATCATTCAAAGACTGATGTTAAGCGACATCTGTTGTGGTATAAAGCAACCTTGATGTCGGCGAATCCTTTTTATATGGTATCAAAGCTCGGTAATGAATCTTTGATCTACTGGAGGTAAGATGAATGGTTATTTAAAAAAACACGTTAAATTTAAAACTTACAAAAACTGTCTTTCATTTTTGTTAATTAAACTTTAGGTTTGAAATTAGTATAATTTAAATAATTAAGCTATGAATTAATGGTTTTATTTTACGTAAGATAAAGTAGATTTCTGTAATATCTACTGATAGCAAGAGATTGAATATAGATAAAATTTAAAATTTCAAAACATCTAATAATTGAGAATGTATATCAACTATACTCCATAAATTTTAATGAAAATATTTTGTCATGATTTAAGTGATTGCAATTTACTTTTGATTCAAACAGAAAAATTTAATTGTAAGGACATGTTTTTAATTATATAAACATGAAACTAGTTAAACTATTAAATAAATTTTCTTTTCCCCGTAATCATTTTCAAGAACTTAACAATTTATCTTCAAAATCAGAAAAATGCAATATACACGTTAAATACCAGAAATTTATGTACCACTAATGGAGAAAGGAAAATAAACATTTACAAAATGTGTTAATCTACTTATATAAAACAATAAACTTTCAGAAAATATTTTGCATTAAAAACTATGAATTATAAAGCAAATTTTATTTCATATATTATTTCGATTTAGTATTTATCTTGTTATTAAACTCAAAATATGAATTTATTATATTGATATATTCTAAAACCAAGAATTTTGAATTAATAAATAAACAATTAATCAATTAATTACCAAAAGTGTGCACACTTTAAGCTTTGGATTAATAACACTTAATTTGTCAGTACAATGAATAAATTACTATTTGCTTTGTAAGGTTACACATGAATGTAAGAAATAATAAAACCTTGTAGCTTTTTCTTAAGAACATAGACGCATAGATTATGTTAGATTATTTATTAATAATTCGAGATATGAAGCTTAAAAGTTTAGTAATATTATATCTCATACAACTGTAAATAAATATCGCAAAACGTTCTTGCGGTATGTCTAATTTCAATTTTTATCGCATTTAGAAATTGTAAAAGATTCTTTCAATAAAAATGTTGTTGCCGAATAATTTTGAAAACCTTAATATTGTCTATTCAGGGTAAAACAGTTTTGTCAACTTTTTCTTGAAAAAATTCATAGGTTTTAATATTTCATCTTTTATTTGAAAACAACATGTACTATAAGCACTAAAAAACATAATTATGTAATCTCGCTGAAAGAAATATATTAACTTTTCAATGAGAAATAACGCACAGGTTCATTAAAATAAAATTATCGCAAATCAGTTCAGTTTTATAAAATTGAAGTGATGAATTGCAATTAATTAGTCGTATCCAAAACAGAAAACTACATCCCAGCCTGCGTAGTTTGCGCTAAAGGTTACAAAAAATATTAACATTTTTATCAGTATTATGTGGAAAAGTATTATTTATTGTAACGTAGCTATAACATTTGTATTTAAAAATTTTCCTTAAAATATAAATTAGCAAAAAATTGAACATATTAAATTCTTCTATATCGAACTTACAAGCTGACATAAACCGACCGTTCTAGATAACTTACTTTTTTAAAAATAAAAAAAAAATGACATACGTCATTTGGTTTCCTAAGAAGTTTGTTTATGCATAACCTTACAGTGTAAAAAATTTTAAATTGGCCCAGTACAAGAAAAAAGTAATGTCTACGATCATTTTTATCACCTAGTAGTGTTACATTTTGGCGAACCCCTTTGAGAAATCAGGGAAGACCTTTGAGATTTTGTAAAGTCTGCACCATAAAGTGTTGTGTATGCAGTGACAGGGGAAAGCTGCAATTTATGCACAAGTACACCAGTAAACACTTGGAATAAAGCATGCCCAGGGACCTTTTGCTTCGTAAAAGTGCACCTCCACGTCAGCTATAAAGAGTCCTTATATTCGTTCTGCAAGATTGTACGAGCTGAAGACAGGCAAGGGCGTAAAAAATGCTTCGAAAGCTACTTTTCGACATCTGCATTAAGTGGTTACTTGATAAAAATTTATTAAGAACGCTGCACCGCGATAAGGCCTTTGGTCGCTGCTGTACGCAAGCTCTTCTTCCTTGCATCTTCTTCACACTGTAGGAGCAAGAGTTTGGTTATAATACTGCTGTTTTTGTTATGCCAAAATTCATAAAATACCGTATTGGTTAAAACAATGTAATATTATTTAAAATGGCTCTCAATTACATTTTTTAATTATTTATTAAAATTTTCTTTTTATTCATTAAATATAAAATATGAAAATTATAAAGCTAAAAGTATAGTTCATTTACTGGAACTACTCAGAAATAAAACATTATAGATCAAATTTGATATTTGATTTAATTAATTTAAGGTCATTGGCTTATATTTAAGAAGAAGATTATTTTAATAAATTTATTATTTTAGTTTCAAGATATAACTTTCAATAAAAATAAATAAAATAACATTCATAAAAAAAGTAAATTTAAGTCAGTGAGTCATTTATGAAGATCATAAAAACTAAATTAAACGAAGCAATATTCACTACCTTAGGAAGATCGCGATATATTAACATTTTCCTTTTAAAAATATAATTTATAGACATTAAACATTTTCAATTCAACATATTAAGTAAAAAAAGTTAATCAAAATAATTAAACTTTTAAAATGCATGTTTCATTTGATACTTTTTATGTTACACACGCATTTAAATTACTAATGTTAGTTGTGTATGAAAGTGTATGTACTTCAATTAATAATGATGCATTTCAAAATAGAATTGGCTGCGTTACAAATTGTGTAGCTTTATGTTAGCAGTGCTTTACGATATACAAGGCGCGCCAAAAATTTCTAATTGCATGCGCATGGCGGGGTTCTTGAATTTTTATAGCTGATCGGTATAGCAGAACACAACTGTACCAACTGCTCCTATAAAAATTTGTTTTTATCGACTGACTATGGTACAAATTTTAAAATTCCAAGGTATCATATATGCAACTTTTATAACAACTTTAGTATTGGTAAATTAATTATTTAAATCTTTTCAGAGTTACTGCATTATTACCGTCTTCATTCAATTATTTCCTCTTAGTTATTAAGAGATTTACAACTATTTATAGTCTGGGTATAGTTCTAAAGGCTTAATCAACTTTTATTAAAATGTCTGTTAAAATAACAAAAAGTACGAACTATTATACAAGAAATCGACACTGTAAAGCTTGTGCTCTTACTTTTTTCACAATTATTTAATGATTATGAATTTATTTTAGTAACATTATACACTTAATACTATTCTGAATAATGTATTTTAAAAAGTAAATCGTTTAGAATAGAAAGGCAAGAATAAAGCTAACTTCTTATTTTTTAATTAATATTTTATTCGACTTTATATACTAATCAGAATATCAGAATATCTTTTAAATCGGACAAATATTTTTTGTGAAACGATAAGTAACAAAAAATGTATTGGAGATACGATATCGTCTCTTGTTAATTTAAAATTGCCATCGGAATTAGAATTTCTTAATAATTTTACTAACACTTAAATCAGTTCTTTAAACTCTTTTTTTAATTTACAACAATAACATTTATTTTCTCTTATTCTATTGCATTAGCGTATATAAATTATGTGGTCTGCGAGTATGAAAAAAGGAACAATTTTGTTTAAATAATGTATGGATATCAATTATTTGCAGATCGGTTCAGGGTAAGGGCAGTGCATAGCATATAGACTTTGAGCAACTTACCTTCGTGCTAAAACGACGTGTTTTATGCTCTTATATTGAGGGGTATATAAAAGAAATAATTACATTCTGTGAGAGCACTATAATATAGAAAATGTAAGTTGAAAAAGCTTTTCATAAAATAAAAATTACTCTTTATCACATGTATGTACGTGTAAAGTCAGTGAACATAAATTTCTCTTTTTCAGGCGAGGATATGGCAACTAATTCCTTTCTGTACTATACCTTTATATTATACGAGCTGTGTACATAGATGTCATCTTTCAAAAGAACAGATTAGGTAAGAATTTTGTTATTCACATACAAATTTAAATCTAGCAAATTTTGAAGTGAAATATTTTACGAATATGTCAATAAATATCAATAAATAAGAGGAAATTTTCTATCTCTGACCTAAAAGTTGACGTACATGTTTTATGAGATTGTCTTCTTATCCACATAGCATCCATCAATATATAATAACGAAAATTATGAAAAGGCGAACGCGACACCAACAAACGTTCTAGTTCAACGCTTTCTTATAGTAAATACAAATAGTCGACACGGTATAGATTAAAACATTTAATTATTCAAGTATTTATTACGTTACTTATTCTAGATTTTTCCCCCCTTTTTTTCTCCTGCGACGAGGCAGAAACGCCGCGGCGAGTCGGGTACGCGCGCGCGGCGCTCAAAAATACACGGCGCAAATATCTGCGTTACGGACGCGAAAAGCGAACGAAGGAACGAAAGCCGAGGCGGCGGCAAAGTTGCATATTTCCGCCGCTGCCACGGCAATATAGTCTTTAGTTTATGTCGGGACGGTGGATATTTAAACGTTACGACGACTTTTATAGGTCTACGCCGCGAATCCGCGCGCTCCCAGCCGAAAGAGTGTAGCGCGAGAGGCAGAGAGCGAGGGGGAGCGAGAGAGGAGGAGAAAACGAGGGAGAGTGGGGTAAGAGGGAAAGAAAGAGCAGAAATTCGCGCATACAAACGCGAAGGCTAAGTCGCCTTTGCGTGAAAGAAAGTTTTCAGGTGGTAAAACCACGACCACCGGTCACACTTGCGCGCGCTGAGGCTACAAAAGCGTGCGTGTTATTCTTACGTTTGTTTCTATGCAAAATATCAACTTGATACTCTTTTTAGCAACTTTTCTTCTTATTACCGTCCGTTTGAATATTTTACGTATTATTTGAACAATTTTCTTGCTCACATTACACACTTACAAATGCGAGTGCCGTATAGCTGTCTATTTAAAATATGAATTACGTACGTAATTATACTTTTATATAATATTTTTATTTGCATTATTGACAATCTCTTTACTCGATAATTTCATAAAAATGAAGAATTTTAATAAGTTGTTTATTTATACTCGGTATAATGAGAATAAATTATTTGCTGTTAAATGGAACTATTTTTCTAACTGCATAATTTATGCGCAATCGTTTAATTTCAGAAAAACAATCAATATTATAATAAAGGAGCGTCGACTAATAGTCGTCTGTGCTTTATAAAAAATAAAGCGACAATAATGTACACTGCTCCTATTTTCTTAAAAAACACGATCGATTGTTTGAACTAAAATAAACTCTGCGATTAAGTGTTGCCAGCGATAAGTGACAAATATAAAGTTCCGCTAAAGAATGTCTGTCATTGCTGTGTAAAGATTGCTATGTAAAGATAAAGACATTTGCATATATTATGAAGTTAAAGTCAGTATAGCTTAATGCAGGCTTGTGTCTCTTTCTCATCACACAGGAACATTAATATATCTTTCTTTACAATGAATTTTTTTTTATCATTATTTTGTATCGCTCTAGGATAGCGGCAATGTATTATTTAATCCAGAAATAAAAGAAAATATATATTTAATTCTTCAAAATGAAGTAATAAATTTCAAACAGTAAGCCGTGGATATCTGCGCAGGTAGCAAGCAAACGTCATATTAAAGTAAAAACTGTAATTACAACAACTCCAGATAATTAAGCCTTTTAAGAGATAGAATTTAATGTCTTATTTTCATTCGATAGAAGTAGTATAAAACTACAGCGATGGGACAAATAAAGAGCAGAGTATAATAAAATAATTACTGCTGGATAAAGCTTTAGAAACGTACCACTTATATAACCTACTTTTAAACTATTCAAAATGTCTTTCTTACACTTATTTCTTTTTATGATTACCTACGTGCTTGTATACACGTCATAAATATCAGAGTACGTGCAATTGAAAAAGAAAGTTAGCATCTGAACGCAGAATTTCTGAATGCAGCTTATATACGGATAAAAAGAATTAAAACAGCATGTCATTTTTTTTGTTATTCATTTATTACAATTCATAACAGTTAAAATATGCCAAGTACACCGATTTTACGAACAAGCAGTTATTCGTACACGCAAATCGTAAATACATTCATCGTTCCTAAGAATTAAAAAGAACTCAATTATTTATTTTTCTCCCTTACTTATTCTTTCATTCATATTACTTTAATCGCTTAAATTTTACATATTGCGTCTTTTGCACAGATTGCCTATACTTTGAAAGCTGTTTACGAAGTTTGCAGAACGCTCAATTTTTTTTCGTCTATGTATATATAATATACGTAAAAATAGATAAACTAGGCATGTAGAGTTCATTAAGGCGAAGTTGCGAACCTTCTGTTTTACAAACTCTTTCTTTTGCAATTGTCAATTAGTTCTTTCGATAATTAGTCATCCACTCTAAATGTAATACTTTTATTCCTAGAATCTCAGTGGAAACGCGTAAAAAAAAGAAGGAAATTACTAATATCACTTCGCCTCAACTTTCTCCACATAAGTTTTCTTCTGTTACCTTAATCCCTTGCGCAAGTACATTTCCAGGGTGTATGTGTGTCTATAATATTTTCCGCAATTGATTTATAATCCATGTCACGGAAAATCGAATCTCTTGTTCTTATTCTCATCTTTAATATTTACAATCGCTCTCGATTGCTTTGAAAAATAAATAGTAAGAATCTGTTTAGTTAAGAAGATGAAAGAGTGTCTCTCCGTCGAAGTGTCGCCACTTCGTCCCTCAAAAATCCCTATCACAACTCCTCGGCGGTAAGCGCGCGGCATTTCTGCTCTAGGAACGTGGAAAGCACATTGCTTTCGTGCAACGTTTTCTTTTTCTTTTCCGTACGGACGAACATCAGACTCGAGGAATTCAATGCGAGTTCGCTTTGCGTCTCCGCTCATGCTCCGTTTTTTTCCGATGCGAGTGAAGAACATCTAGCTCGTGGCTATTTCGTTATAGCTGCTCGAATGCGCAATGATAAATTTATGAATAAAAAAACAAATCAGCAGATAAAATGGTTTTTATCTCTAAAAATACGTAATATTGTAATATGTAAGTTGCGGTGTACGTAGACCTCTAACATCAAATAAAATAATAAAACTGTCGTTCTCACGGTTTTGTCGCGATCAAAAAACTTTTTCACGCGAGCTCTAGCCAAAATATTCCGAGTCGCGCTCCTTCGAAAATATGAACGTCAAGTCTATTAAGCGTGCTATTTTTCCGCTTCAGTAATCTAAGTATGTATAATTTATGGATGCAAATGTAAAGACGAACAATTTTATTTAAATTTACCAACACGTGTACTTTTTTTGCGCTCACTTTTAATTGTAAATTATTTTGTCAATTCCAAACTATGAATGTTTCCTTGAATATTCATATTTAAAAGTTCGCAGAAGCTTATTAACTTAAAGCGCTCGCAAAAAAAAAGAAAGACTTTAAGTCGTTCACTTTACAGAGTTGTATAGACGGGTGGCGCCACTTATTTATTCTGAAAGTAACGAACCCTTTCGGAAACATATTGTTGCAGCACGGCTGCAAATAAAAACAGGAGGAACGCTCGGATAACGGCTATAACGACTTCGAATATCTTAGCTAGTCGCAATGTTCTATAGCTCCTTTCATCCTCTATTCGCAACGGCTATTAGATTTTAATTAACTATACAGCGAAAGTAGAACTGCGTTAATGTTAACACTGTTAAAGGGGCAACGGATTCAGTCTTCATTTTCGTCGACGTGTAATCGCGTACATGCACTTTCGATTGAACATCTTCGTTCTGATTAGTAGCGTCAACGCAATTTGACGCGTTTTTCAGTGTTTTTTTTTCGGAAACTGTACGCTACGCGATGTAGACTTAATGCAAATGAAATTGCATAACGAGGAAAAAGAATTATTAGTACTGACACAAACTAGAGAACGTTACGAGCCCTTCAACCACGCGTCTGACAATTTTACAATTTGCCTTATCGATCGGATGACATTTAAAATTGATTGTCTTTAAGAGTACGTCGTTCGGCTCTTTTAACAATTTTGGATAGCTATTGCAATTAGAAATGTCCATTGAACAAAGAAACTTATAGGACATTCTCTGCGTTTCTACCTGTTGCAAGTTTACGGAGCGAAATCTAACGCGTGACACTATTCCGCGAAAATGTACAATTAACAGTTATTTATTCGCTAATCATTGAGATGAGTTTCGCAATCATTTAATACGATGTCTGTAAATAACTGTAGCTCGATTCAAACATAACCTTAACTAGAGTTTTTACTTGACGCTTTCAGCAATCTGTAACTCGCATAAAATGAAGCTAAGTCATTCTTCACCTTCGTAACAATAAGAAAAAAAAATGTATATAGTGTCGGCAAAAACTGTAAGTGGCAGAAATAATTTACATGAAGCGCGTTAAAGTAGACAGATGTTAAAATCTTTCTAAGTCTGCCGAGCTTAAAAATAAACTTTATTAGTTTTACAAATAAACAACCGTAACATTTTGTAAAATGATAAAGAAACGTTGAGTCCTAGGATTTGAAAGTAGACTGAACAATGGTTGCACTTGATTTTTGTAAACATCTTTTATTTCGAATTCATGACAATTTAAAAACAAAGCCGATAACAGAGTGGCAATATCTGCAAGGTTTAACACTTTTAAAGTTACAATCTCACAATTTTTGCCAACTCTGCGAGTTTACTGCACTTGTGTTGATAATGTGTTCGACAATCTTCTTGAAACTCACATAAAAACAAATGACCATCATATGCACTTTATTCTCCTAACTCGTGTCGCGAGAAATATATTGTATACACCTTTAAAAGATTCACCAGTCCTTTTCTCAGCATCGCTCCTTCTTCTTTTTTTTACATCACGTTTACTCTAGCCTAATTTTGACTCTCATTTGCACACAGTAATGCGACTCATTTTAAGTATCACAATAAATAAAAAAAAAAAGAAAAAAAGTGGGCGTTCGCCTCACGGAGTTCGCACTCACATCACCCGTCAAAATCTGCACCGTCGCTCGGACTCGGAGAAAATGGTTATATGCCCGCATCTTCGCGTGCGTCGCGACCCCGAACCCTAGGATAAAGCGGAGAAAAGGCGTTCGTTCGTTCCTTCGAGCAGAGAGTGAGAAAGAAAAAAAAAAGCCGCTAAAGAACAAATTGGACCGCGCTCGCTAATGGGCGCGCGCGAGCTCGCCTCCGACGAGAGGTGCGATCGTCGCTCGTTGCAAATTCATGAGCCTCGCCCGCATTATCGAAAATTGTCCATCGCTCAGAAAAAGGGAATAATAGCTTCGGGGAAATAAAGCCGTAGAAATGCTTTAAATAATGAATGCCCATGAGAAGTGACTGTTGAGCGCGAGGCACTGCGCGAAGGACAGAGAGAGAAAGAGAGAGAGTGAGGAGCCGAGGCGAGAGACACAAACGGTCAGCACTATAACATCTCCATCGAGCACAAAAACCTCGTAGACGCACGTGACCATTTTCTCCGGCGATGCTTCAATAGTACAGATGTTTCGGCGAAACACTTGCTGCGGTCTCGTGCGCGCTTCTATACACCCGACCCTCCCCCTCGACTCCTCGCTCGGCCGTTCTCTCCCTCCCCGTCGCTCCCTTCGGCTCCTTTTTTTTTGTATACTTTTTTTTTGCGCCTCATCCTTTAACCCTGCGGAGTTCGGGGCCCGTTCCCGGTATACACGGGGGACTTTCTCCGCCGCCACGCGATAATGTCTCTACTTGCTGCGAGCGGTCGCCGCGTTCAGCGTTTCGCGGTCGGCGCGCTTCCTGCGCACGGGCCCTTTTATGCAATGCCCACCGGCGCGCACCATTATTTTGCGCGCTCCTCTTGCCTCCTTCGCCGCGGCTCCTCTTCTTCTCCTTGCATCGTCTCGTTCTACTTTATTTTATTTTTTTCGCCTCGCCTTCGCGCACGCGCGTGTACGTGCCACCGGACAATTTCGCCGTTACCGCCGTCGCTTCCTGCCCAACTGCCGGGGCACAATGCGCCCGCTCCATTATCCCCCGGAGGGAGCGCCGAGCGCGCGCTTCTACCCCCCGAGAGAGCGGGCGTACCCCGCGTCCTCTTCGGAGAAGCGCCGATCGGGAGCTGCGCTTTGTGCGGATCCTCGCCGAGTCCGAGCTGCGTCGCCGTGGAGAGTCGCTCTCGGGAGGGTAGGAGAGGAGGGCGGAGGGTCGATCGTCGGTCGGCGATCGGTACCGGGATCGTCGCGCTTAAAAATTAATTAAACCTTAGTTTCGTCGAAAGCGTATAGTGATTAAAGAAAGACGGCTCCCGTGCGGAGTCTGACGCCTTCGTGCTACCGTCGCTCGCATCTTTGGGTTACTTCTCCATCTTCTCAATCTTGACGTGGTGGCTCATACTCGGTTCTGAAAGCAGAAGAAGAGAGGGGTCCATCGATTAGACGCTATGCCTGACGCCGTTTTATGCCACTCGGCGACTCTTGCGCTCCGAAGGCGCGAGGATCGCCGAGAGGTTGTAAATAAAGTGGCGAATACTCGCCATTGTTCGTTTTATTACAGCCGTCGCGGATTTTTCTTTTAACGCTGGCGCGCGCGGGGGACAGCGCCGTTCGAATGAGAAAAATCGTCCCGAGATTAAGATTCTGAAATAATGTCGTTTACAACTGCTCATTATTTATTGATTTTCGCCTTTACGGCGTCGTTAAATCCATCCGCAAATACAAATATCTAACTTTACGATTGGAACTTTTACGTCTTTGCATTCCTAAGTCGTTACCGACCGCCGCCTCCGAGCCGATCCTCGCAACTTCTTAACATTCGCGAGATCCGCGCCACTTTAACGACGACTTTTGTGCATCGCGCGGTTAAAAATCAAGGGTCAGCGTTTACGAAAAAGATGAAGCAGAAAACAAAAGAAACAAAAAATAGCGAAAAATAAGAAGTCGTAAAGCGGGCAAATGAGGCATAACAATAAAACGCGATTTTATATACGGCGCGAGAGGGGCCGTACTTTTCCGAACGGATATTACTCGCGTTCGCGAGCAATTTCTCATGCGCGAAGTTTTAGAAACGCGCGCGCGCGCCGAAGGAAACGAGCGCGGCGAGAAATGAACAGCGCTGGGCGAAAGCTCGCAGATCGACGTTGGATGAGGAACGTGCGGGGCGCCCCGAGCGCGAGCGAGAGACCAGCGGAGAAAGAACGAAGGAAAGAGACTCCGGAGGATAAGAAAGGAAAAAAAATAAAGGAGTCGGGAGTCCGTTGTGTTGCACGGCTCGGCCTGCCGCGGCGTTACCGACTCGCGAACTGGCGAACTAGCCGACAGTAAAATCCATTTTATGTCTCCCTCGTAAAGTCAGTCAAATGAAACCCGGACTTAGTTTTCATACGTGCACCTAACCAGAGTCGTTCGCCGCTGCGCCGAGCTAGAAGGAGACGAAGGAGAGAGAAAGACGCGCGTCGCTCTCCTCTCTCGGACTGATTTTCTTGGTCTCGCCTCGTAAGCCCGAGATTTCGGTCCGCGCCGCGAAGTTCAACGCGGCGCGCGCGCTACGTGCCCGGCTGCCGGATTCGTCGATATAAACAAGTCGCGGCGGGGATTAAGGAGCCGCGGATATGACGCAATGTTTTTCGGGATCGCTAAAAACGTCGCGCCGGTTTACGGCGCCCAGTCCGCGGGGGCGCGCACAAAGGAACGGCATTGTTCGCCGTAATCTCGCGGAGCGGCGCGTCGCCCGGTTTTCGTTCGCGGAAACGAGGGCGAGAGAAAAAAAAATACACCGGGAGAGCGAGACGGGCCGCTTGTTTATGGAAACGCTGGGCGCCTTAATCGAGCCTTCATGAGCGTTAAAAGGCGACTGCGCGCGAGCGTCGGTGCTAACGATCGAGCGCGCGCGAGCGCTTCGTGCCGGCGGTTTAAACTTTAAGGAATTGCCGCAATAAAGATTTTTGCAACGCGCTGGCCATCGACTTTTTTTCCTTTTAAGCCCTTAAATATTGATACAACATTGCGGTCCGGGATAGAGGTTAATCCTTACTTACTTTTGAGGTCGCGCATTAATTGGCGAAAAAGGTTTACTTTGATATTTATTACATTTTAATTTTGGCGTTTAAGTGTGCACTTTACCGCAATACGGGTTGAATTATCGTTTAATAACATGTTTTGCTTGCTGTTTATTTTCCGAGCATACATCATAGAGTAAAATATTACATTAATTTTGACGTTTATACAGCCACCTTGGCGCGGATAATTCTTTTTTTTTTTCTTTTAAGATGAAAGTGATACGGGTGTCACAATAACTTCCATCATAAACATTTCACATTCCTTTAGCCATGAGAAATGAGTTATGGAATAATAATACGAACGGACGCTGGAACACGCAAAAGATTTACTAGCCTGATAAATCTCCAATTTCAGCAAAACGCAATAAGGATCAGATCTTTTCTTTTCCGACCGCGCTACTTCGAACCATCAGAGTTCTTTTCGCCAAATCAATGCATCAGCTCGTTTCGTACAGTGAACATTTTTTAGCGACTGCTCTTAAAGCCTGCATACCTTGAGTGACACGAATAAAACCATTCATTAAAATTGCGCTGATCAATGTGTAGTTACGAAAAGGTAAAAAAAGGTCGTTTAAGCGCCGCAACCTCGATAAAAAATACAAAATAAAAATCAAAGTGTAAAGACAGCAATAACACAAAAAGGAAAATACTCGGTGTAAAGCGCGCGCGGACGTCATTCCGGCGGGTCAGGCTTTCCCGCAACGCGGCCATCTTCGCGATATTAAAATTCCCCTTGCCGCAGCTTTGCCGGGCTTCACGCGCGCGGACGCGATCGCCTTTCTCCTCTCGAATATACACTAATCTTTTAACGGGCCAACCGAGCGCCGGGCATAAAAGGCGCATCGCGCGCCGCGCGCATCTAACGCTCCCCTCGCCGCTGGAGAGCCTCCCCGTGACGCGTTGCCCGCTACTACCCCATCAAAAGTTACACATATCTAAAGCGGCTCTATCGCCCGGCGGCGTTCTATCCCGTAAAACGATTCGGCCGAACGATCGACGGTTACTTTGACGCGGGAGCTACCGGTTTATCGCGCGTTCCGAGCCTCGGATAGAATAATGATATAGGTATATAAACGTTCGCGCGATCTTTGTTTTTCGTACCGAACGAAGTGTGTATCCCTTTTTGTGCCGAAAGCTGTTTTCAGTCGGAGATAATTCCCCCGGTGTTGGCCGAACCATTAGCTTGATGAAATAATTGAATCAATTATATTAATTGTATTGTTTTAAAACTGGTTCAATTATTTACTTTAAAGATTTAGGAGTTATTTTTGATACTAAGCTGAATTTTTCTTTTCGTTAGCTAATTTCCGCTCGAAATTACTTTTAAAAATTTTCATTTTTCGTATAAGTAAATAAGCAACATTAATATCGTATTTCGTTCATGTTGCAATATTATAAAGAAAATTGTTCAGAAAGTACAACCGCAATTGATGTCGAGCACAAAAAATATTAGTAAACTATATGAGTACAATGAAAACACAAAAGCGTTAAGTAGACCAATTATCTTTTAAAAGTATAATTTGAGACAGCGGTACAATCGCCTATTTAGACTGCCACGGTGTAAATTTAAAAACAAAGTAGTTCTTTCTTCTTGTCCAACACAGCTTCGCGCACAAAAAGTCTGTTCGAATCGTTTTATACGATCGCGACGAAAAATATACAACCCATAAACATTTTATTTCGTTACACCGAGCGAGAGAAAAAAAGCGCTTCCTCCCATGGCCGTATAACCGTATATAAACACCTCCCTCTAAGCGGCGAATCGCCCTCCGCGGTCCGTTTTTCCCTCGTATGCCCCGCATCGACGCGCGCGGGCGCATCGTCCGCGAAAGCTCGCACGGGGCGTCTCCCGGCGGCGCCTTCACGCTCACCGTTTTTCCCAGGCGGCCCCGCGATTTTACGAGCCACTTCGGCGGCCTCTTCGCCGGCGCGACCTTTCGAAATCGTCGCCGCTGCCCCGCACACGGCGCAGCTCCTTTATCCCGGGCCTCGCGCGTGACAAATTGTAACTCGACAAAGCTGCTGCATAATGCGCACTCGTAAAAAAAAGCGCTCGCGCTATTTGGCGCTCTGCTCTCGATTCACTGCTCTTTTTTTCTCTCTCTCTCTCGCTTCCTCGCTCGGTCCATTATTCGGCTCGCTCCGAAGCTGCGCTTTTGACGCTTCCGCGTCGCTGCTTTGTGCGGGGGGACCCCGGCCCTGCGCGCTTTCGGGGAAAAGAAAAATTTTACGACGCGAGCTGACATTCCACGTTCGACGGCTAAGTCGAAGGAGACACCGCGTCTGCGAGGATCGCGCGCGTACGGGACTCCAGGAGGGGCGCGGCGCGTCGGGTAACAAAGAGAAAAACACGCCGGAGTTTCGTTTTTAATTTGTGACTAATACGCGGATGGATTAGCTCGCTGGACGAGCGATTTCTTTTTTCGGGGATTTTTATAACTTCCCTGAAAATACATAAAGAGGAATGATTTGATGATCCTGCGCGCGGAATGAGTTATTAAATTCGAAGTTTTTAATGATTTATAGAATTGTTTAATCCTTGGGTCGAAATTGAGTTTATTAAATGTTTTACTTCCACTTGATTTGCGTGCCTTTGAAGTAGTTAATCGATTTATGTAGTAAACTGGTTATTTTTTTATAAAAATTACATTTAATATTAATTATTTTATAAACTCCTAATATTAAACGAAATTTTTTGTTATTGCGGAACCGCTGTTTTATATGAAGACTTATTGCAATAAAGTTTAAATAAGGTTGAAACGTTATAGATAATCAGAATTAAAAATTTACGTTTACCAAAAATTAATCACAGATTGTGCGTCTCCTCCACATCGGGATCAGTCAGTGAAGCTACATTAATCCCGCTTTAGAGTCGTCGATCGCCGCCTTCGAAAATTTCCAAGCATAAGAAACGAATGGAGCACTTAAAAATCAATGCTACACAGGCACCCGAAGTGCAACCGATCCACGAGTTCGCGCGATCCCCGCCCGAGAGCGTCGGATCCGCCCTTTCTCCGGGGCTCCCGCTCGCTCATTTGCATTTTTATCGTTTCAATAACTTTCGCTTAATTTACGCATCGCGAAAACGGACCTCTGGAGAGGGAGAAGAAGAAGAAGAAGCTCGCGGACCGCACGCGCGCCGCGCTATTTCTCTCTCTCTCTCTTCGGCGGACCCGTCCATAATTACAAAGTCGTAAAAGCCCAATCGACGTCCGCGCGAGCGCGCGCGGGGAGACGCGAGGGAAGGGCCGGTCTCTCGCTCGCTCGCGCGACGTTCCCCGACGAGAGGCGTCCGTCGGCCTTCTGGGGCCCGTGCACCGATTGACCATGGGGTGCCTCGTAAAAGTATGATTTACGGGCCGCGCCGCCGCCGCCGACTGGCAATCACTTGGCCGTGGATCCTCTCTCGTCGCGCCTCGACGAGTCTTTTCTGCTCGCGTCGCCCGTTTCTCGCGTTCGATCTCCTCGCTCTTTTGTCTCGTCGGCTTTTACCCCGCGAGCTGCGCGCATCTTCGCGCGACGTCGCGACGCGTGATTTACCGCCCCGCGGACGCGGCTTGCCCCTATGCGAGACACTTAAGTCCGACGGAGTGCGCTCGAGATTGACGAGTCGTCGGAGAAAGCGCGCCAGTTGCCGACCTTCGCTCGAGGATATTTTAATGTATGCGATAACGAAATTTCTCGAGCCGTTGGGACGAATTGATACGAGCGCAGGTTACGACGATGCAGCAGCCAAAATGTCGAAAGATTCGAAGCAAATTTATTTGCGAAACAAAATAAAGCGTGAGAACGTAAAAAATGAAAATTCGGCTAAAAGCAAGCGATGCGAGCTAAGACTGGAGCATAAAAAATGATTTGAAGAGAGGACGCTCATAAAATTTTTAAATTTAACTAATATAGATAAGCGACGGTCACGTTATTTCCAGAGAAATATAAACTGAAAAGGATAAACTCCGCTCAGCGACATTCTCTCCACGGTCGATCCCCGGGGACGGATCAACGTCGAAAAGTCACCTCCGCAGCCGTAGAAAATGATCGCGCGCTTTTCCCACCGCGGAAAACACGGGCGCTGTGCAATGTGCGAGACTCGGTTCCCCCGCGCGCGACGGCTTGCGAGCGCGCAAATGTGACCGGGCGAATGTGTCGATTAAATTGATAGTTATACTGACCCAAGTGCGGGGAACTGAGGAGTGCACTCTCACGAATGAATCGGCGCTTGCTTAATCCGTGGAAAGCTTGTGCCACCTACAAAAAAGAAATTTATACTTTTTTTTGCTCGTCCTCGTCGCTGCGATCTGCAAAAGCTCAGGCACGCATACACGCAGCCAAGAAGAGACAGGAAAACAAGTAAGCATCGGAGTGTCTGGATGGTAAAGATGAGGAGGAAAGAGAGAGAAAGAAAGAGAGAAACGGAGCAAGAAGAGAAGAGAGAAATGGAGCGAGAGAGAGAGAGAGAGGGGTAGGTACATCAGCGGGAGAATTTCCGCAGTGCGCGGATACGAGGCCGTAAAATTTCCTCTCCCCTCTCCCCCTCTCTCTCTCTCTCTCGTCGGATTCAGCAGCCCTGCGCACACTCAAGGTGTATACCCCTCTCTCTCACTCACACACAGTCTTACGAGCGCGGGATGCTGGGGCTCCTGGATCGCGCCGATAAGACTTGACGACGACGCGGTTTTCGCGAGCACGATTTTAGTGCCCGGGCGCTCGTAAAAGAAGTTATACCGATAAACAGAGAGACGCGAGAGCGTACCCACTCGGACCTATCGACCGATCTATAAGGCTATTAATGCCAGCTCTTTTATATCGTTCTCTCTCTCTCTCTTTCTCTCTCCCTCGCTTCCTCCGCGGCAACGGCACCGTGCCGCGACGACCATGCTTGAATAATGCAGACTGATGCCGTTTAATTAACGATTGCGCGAGACTATCTTTTTTTATAATCGTCGCGACGATCGTTAGCTCGTTATAACGATCTCGAGCTCCGCGGCGTATATCATCGACTGGTAATAAACGGCGTGGCCTGGCCGGCGCAATGCACGCCCCGCGCGCTGCGCGCGCTAAAAATCTATTTAAAAGAGTCTTCGATGAAGCGACTCCGCGGTACAGTTAGACGTTAATCGCGCCGAGAATTTACAACCCCCGGTGACGATTTGACGCGCGAGTCCGTCAAAGGGACGCGGTACGCCGATTTTTCCCCCGCGAGTTCACGGTGACGTAAGAATAGCAACGGACGTCGCAGGAAGAGCAATCGTCGCATCAGCGTGTCGTCGCTCGCGGAAAATGAATCCGGCCGGCTCGGATTATAAATAAACACTCGGCGGCTCTTGCGCCTCGTCAATTCGCGCGGGCGATAAGCAGGCTCTAATTGAGGCTCGGCCTCGCAGGAACGCGCCACCCTCCCACTCGCCTCTTTCTCGGCCTGTAATATTCCAAAAGATATTTCGAATTCCCGCTACTGGCTCCATCTGCGGTCTGGGCGTAGTCGCGACGCCGGGGACTCGCGCTCGCGCGCGAGGAGAGGCACTTGCGCGCAAAGTCGTAAACGATCCCGCTCGAGTGCGACGGAGAGAGGCGCACGTCCTAGCGCGTCTAGCTAAAATGAAAACGAGCGAGACGAGCGGAGGTTTATCGTCTTTTGGTGAAGTGCTTCGCGGCTTCTTGCAGTATACCTCTTCCACCCACTACTCTGCGGCGCGCTCGCCTCGTTTCTCTCCGTCTCTCTCTCTCTCTCTCTTCCTCGGCCTCTCTCGTTTTTCACCCTGCTCACCGGAACGCTCGTAAAATCACTGCGGCTCCTTCGAAAACATAAAACTTGAACGCGCGAGACGCGCCTCGAAAAAGGATGACAGGAGGGTCGGGACTTTTCGGGCCGGACGAAGTTTCTTTTTTGCCTCGGCGATTCCTACTGCGCCGGGGATTCTACGAATGTTTACCGAATGTTGGTCCGGGGATCGGTTTGTCGTCGGCCGACAATGTGTGCACGTTGCACAAAGGATGAGGCCAGCTGTACTCGGGGGAGAGAGAGAGGAGCTTTTAAAGATCGGGAAGCGAGTGAGACGCGTACCGAGTCCCCTTGATTGAATCATAAAAGTTGGCGCGTTTGCAAAAATAGCAAATGAGTAAAACGTTAATGAGTTCGCGGGGGCCTTTAAAAAGAAACGTCTTTTACGATTTCGAAATGAATGATCGCAACTGTTGGATTTAATTGCTTTACATATTGAATTTTCCTACGTGGAGGCTTATACGCCTACCGTCGTGCACGGCGCAAAACTTTAAAATGCAACTTTATTACCGCGAGTTTATTGCAATGAAACATCGCCCAGAGTTGTTACAAGTGAAAGGAATGTTGCTTTAGTGCTTGCCTTGTAGTGGCATCAAATTAACAATTAAGAAGCTCGAGCCGCCCGGCGCTGGGCTAAAAAATTATTTTACGAACTTAAATAATTTCGCTAACGCTCGCGCGCGCTTAATAAGGAGATACCAACTCCGCCGGGGCTGGTTACTAAGTAAAAAAGAAATTCAAACTTGCTAGTTGAATGAGTTTATGCGATGGGAGCACGAATAAGGCCAATGACAAAAAAAAGAATGAGTATCAACCCGAGTTTTATGAAACGTCGTAAAATTTTACATTTTCAGCCGTCAACTCTTATTCCGCTTCAACAAAGTTATTATCGAAACTTGCCGATTCCTTTTTCAAGTAAGTTTGATAATTGGACGTTTAACGTTGACTCGTCAAAAATATGATTACTCCGCGCGACAATATTTTATATACGAAATAAGAAAAATATTTCGTTAAATTTATCGCCCGAATATAATATTCATCTAATTAGCAAGAGGAATAATTCACAGGATTATTTTCTGCCGTCTGTACTTCTGTGTGCTTAAGCATTCAATTAGCTTTATTATGTTAATGTTTAATTGTTATATAAATCGGTGACGTTAAAAAAAGCATACGTGAAATTTGTTTACCCCCAATCTAATGTCTACTGGGAGGGAGTTTTCTGGTTAAAATTTGTACGTACAATGGTTGCGGCCATGTTACAAAAAAGTGAGTGTAATATTTTTGTGAAACGCGTACTATAAAAAGCCAAAGTCTTTATTGAATATTACCGTCTAATTATAAGCCGGATGTCGTTACGGCGTAAAAACACGTCGAGCTCGCGGACATTTATTAACGCCGCGGTAAAAAAGCATTTCGGAGCCGCTTCCACATTGCTCTGCATTGCAAACCCAATCTCCTTTTTTTTCCCTCAAAATTTTATTACAAGTTCCTCAAAGTCCAACTTCCAACTGGTGTTTAAACCATCGTTTAGGCGTAAATCAGCAGGTACCCTCTCGACTTCCCCGAGCCCCGAAATCACGTCTTTTACGACGCGGCCCCACCTCGCGCCGCCGAAAAAAGCCGAGTATCGCCGGCGGACTGATTAACAAAAAATTTTTCATTGCCGCGCGCGAGGGGCGCTCGCTCATCCTCGGCGAGCCTCCTTGGCGCATAATAATTGTTCGAATATTCGGTGCGCCGTTTCATTAGCTAGCTCGCGTTTCTCGGCCACTAAAAGATCCCGGTGGAGGCTTCACAATGCGCTTTATACGCGCGAGCGGCTCTCGCATACCCGCGAGCCTCCCGTCGTATTTCATAGGAGCCCGGCCGTATTTTCGCGCGTATGACTTTAACTGTCGATGCGTATTTTTCCCCGGGCGGCCGGGATTTTACTGGCGGTCCGGATCATCCGCGTCGACCCTCGGACTCGCCCCCCCTACCCCTTTCTCTCCGAGCCGTAAACGTCACACCGGTTGAAATAATCTCTTGACCGTCTCGGACACCGCTTGCAAAATCGTCCCTTGTCTCCTTATTCTTCTTCGTCCTCTGCTTCTTCTTCTCCTCCGGTCCAACCCCCTGGCTACCCCAGGACTGCTATCGCGACTTTCATAGACTTACCGAGCCTCTTTCGCGATGATCGTACACCTGAACGCTCGTTTATTACTCTAGTTGTTCGAGTTTTATGGAATGCTTGAAAATGAAGCTTCGTCGATTTACGATTGACGTTGGCTTTCGCGATGCAAAATAAAAAAAAAAACATGCAGTTTGCTAATGTTTCTGGCACAATATTCCGCTCGTTCGAGTTTTAGTAGGGCAAACAAAACTAAAAATCTTCAACTAAATTTATGCTTTATGGCACTTTAAATCTTTCAATGTGATTTATGAAAGCTCCGCTGTGAATGCATAAAGCTCACACATTCTTATAGATATACCGGCAAAACTAATTTAAATTATAAGTAGAAAAGTACCTATATTATTATTAACAAACGAAAGTTGAATTCCCTAGTTAAAAGAGCGAGAAGATTCGCAGTAGATTAAAATAAACCACCGTGCAATATTTTTATCGGAGCGATTTACTACGAAAACGCATGGTTTTTAAGCCATAAGACTCCAAGATTCGCCGGTTTTTTTATGGTATTCTATAAACCTTAATTATTCGCTACTGGCATTCGCGCTTTACGACTTATTATTACCTTCGGCAAAAATACCTAAGAATGTCCGGCAACGATTGCTCATCATAAAAGTTCTAATTTACAGCGACCCTGTAAAATCTTTTAATCCCCGGGCTACCGAGATACGTCGCCAAACTTCGATTTTCGCTACCTCCACTTTTCGTCGCGATCCCCCTCAATTAACAACTCGCGGATCGGTAATTTCTCGCTCGCAGAAAAAGAGGCAGCGCTCGAAGGGTCGCATCTCTCGGAGCGCTCCATGTTTAACGAGCAAAAAACTCACGCGATCGTCCGCGAGGGGCGCGTCCCGCACTATAGCCGGCGCAGCACCGCGGCCTCTTATAGAATTTGGCGAAATCGCATAAAAATTGAACGAGCAAAGAGGACCGACTTCCTCGGCGCCGCGTGCACTTCATTAGGGATGCGACGCAAAAAAATCGCAAATAAACGCGGCGGCGGGGCGCGCGCTCCGCGCCCGCAGGAAGGAAGGAAAAAAAAAGTTACGATCGGCGCGCTTTTATGGGGGTTTAATTGTAGCCCGCGAGTGCGGTTAGAAAGTACTAAAAGGCCCTTCGAGGCGGAGAGAGAGAGAGAGAGAGAGGGGCCACGGCCGCATAAACCAGATCCTCTCGATAATGCAGCGCTCCGCGAGCTTGTTTTAAAACGCGAAGAAAATGCGCGCCATCAAACGCGACGAACAATGGGAGCGCGCGAGTGGCTTCCATTTTTTTTTTCCTTTTTACTTCGCTCCCTCCGCGCTCTCGCGGTGCGCGTACACCTACTTCGTTGCGCGCACGGTAAAAATTAATTAACGCGCCGCGGTCCGGGGAGACTGTTGCGCGCGCGAGCGCGAGGTATATGATTTTTCTTTTAACTAGGCGCTATTGTGCGCCGAATGAGAGAGGCGCTTTACGAGCAGGCCGCGGCTTTTTCGAATCGTAGGAGCAGCGCGCCGTTTATTGCGCAATATACCCCCCTCGAGTAATTCAACAGATAATTGCATTTTTAAACACCTGCGTACACTCGTCCATTGTGCACACCTAAGACGCCTTTTTTTTATTGCAGGACGCTTCATTCAGCGGATACTTTATGCATCCTTATTTGTTTACCCGTGAGTTTTCCCTTCTGCCTTCCATCCTCTCCTTTCCGAAAAGTCAGCACGCGAGCGCTATTCCTTCGGAACGCAAGAAAATTAAAGTACTTAATGGGTTATAAATTTTGGTTAATGAGAAATACGGAGTTTATAATTTAAGGCCGCGCGCGCGCACCGGCTTTTAAAGCCGAGCGTTAATCACGCTGTCCTTTTTGCAACGATACAAGTGCGCGCTCGGGCTGAATCGGCCAGTTAAATTTTCACGATCGACGATTGTTTAAACTATCGAATCGAAGGCCGCGCGCTGATTTAAGAGGGAAAACAAGCCGCGACACAGTAGCGCTCCTCCTCGTAAAGCCCGCGAGTGCAGGGCTCGCAAAAATAAACGGACGGGATCGGCGAGGAAAAAAGAGGAAGAGGCGCAGGAGGAAAATCCGCGGGCCGTAAAGCGGCCGCGCGCGAGGCGGGCGTTTACGAGCGCGTCGTTAAGTCCCTGCCGCGGCGGCGTCTCGCCGGCGATCGCGTTGACGCCGAGGCCAGTCGCCGATTGCTCGGGAGGGCATCTCTCGCTGCGGCGCGCTGGAGGGTCGTAAGTACGCAGCGCAGCTGTTTAAAGCGTGCGAATGACCCTCGGTCCTGCGGCGCGAGCTCCGCGGAAAAAAGGTGCAAGTCGACGACGAGGCGCGTGATATCTTCATCCGCCGGCGGACGGATTATCGGCGCGACTCGCGTTACCGCTCGCTTAGGGATTGCGTCGGTCCTCTTTTTGTGTAGCGGAGCCGATTTCGGTCGTATATCGATGACTGCCGATAATTATTTTACGATTTTGCGCGCGAAGTAAAATGTGAAGCAGGAATTTCTGTACAAAGAGGGAGAGAGAGTGATTTTTAATTGCAAGCGCGCATTTAATATTTTTAGAGTCGAATAAATGTTTATTGCTTTGCGGTTTATGGCTCGTAAGGTATAAACAAATCGGGTTTTTAAAGTAACTGGCGAGGCTATTTAGATCAGTAAAAGAAACAACTTTAGCACATTATGGTTATTGAAATAGGGTATAACTAAATGAACGAATGATATATACCTTTGGAACGCGGATCTTTGGATTTTTTATTTTGGAAGCAACTGATTTTCGTTTGACTCGTTATCACCGTATAGCTTTATGAAACTGTAGTACAAGTAAACGAAAAAATGAAGTGCTTTTAATAACGATGTAATTGTTGCCAGTCATCAATTAGTCCCTTTCTCAGCTTCGAAAAACTGATTAACTTGTTGAAGTAATTTTGATAGAAACCGATTTCTCTAATAAGTTCTATATTGTTTTCAATCAGATCCTGTACGTAACTTATTTTTAGTACAGAGATGGTAACTTCTTAACTTTAATGGGTATGTTCTTTTTTAAAAAATGATTGAAATCGAAGCCTTTCTATCTTTGATTTAAATACTCTCAGAATGTTAAAGAGTGAAAAGCCACTCAATTGAAGTGATAAGTGAGCCAATCTGAACCCCAATTGCTTCACTTTTTACGGGTTTGCTCCTTTCACATTTAGAGAGTGGTTGAAACTTGGTTATGTGATCGTAAGTAAAGGACGGCAATGTAATTGACTGTACAGCATTTGTGAAATATGTTATAATAACAAAAGATAGTAATATTATCTTGAAAAATAAAGTGATATTGATATTAAACCTTCTCTGCAGTATTTACTACATAACAAATAATTTTGATTACGCAGCTTTTTATGAAAAGACACATAAACTCACCCCTTTACTTGCCATCCCCATTATTTCAAGCGATTAGATTCTTGCAGACGGATAAAAAGTAATTAAAAAGATCAATTCCTCAACTTCTTCATGGTACCCAACCGAAAATTTTTTCTTGTGCTTGATGATAATTAGTTAATCGGACGATAATTGTATTTTATAACATTAAAAAGTCGAAATTTTAGAAAATATGCAGATTCTAAAGTAGCTATTAAACGATTCGTCCTATCGTGAATACTATAACGCCCCTTGATAGAAATCGATTTTAAAGTACAAGGCTCATTAATGATTAGTTACAGATCAGCGATAATAGACAACCATGAAAAGCACTTATTCTATTTTTCAGCCAGTTGTAATAAAACACGAAGATAAACAATGTCAAGTGGCTACTTTAACCCAATGAAAAGATCATTAAACAAGATCGTCTGAAAATAAACTCCTCGATTATAGTTTTAACAGTTATAATTTCACATTTTCAATATAAATTTCTTATTTTTTACCAATAGTGAAAAATTAATAATTGTAATTTTTATACTTTGGGATAACGTGAAGAAGTATTTCATTTAAATACAAGAGTAAGTCAAATTATTTTGGTTATTTTAAATATTACTTTTAAACGAGTGTTAGTTTTTATTAGTAAAATATTGCAGTTAATTTGGACTACATAAAGTCAAATTTTTCCTTAATAAATACAGCCTCATTTTTAGTGCAACGAATGCGATTTTCTAAATTCGTCAGAAGTTGGAAGAAAGGCAAAAGCGATCCGTTCATTACGTCACGTCGCTGACGTTCAGCAGGGTTTTAACGCGTGCATAAGAAAACAAATAACATTTTCTACATTTTATTACAATTTACGCCGGGTGTATAAACATCCCGGCAAAATTTACGCAAATAACAAAATGTTTGCTAAGTAAGAACATAATTTAATACTCAAGCGTTAGCGATTTCAATGCAAATTAAATTTCGCCGTAAATAACGCTCGAGTGAGTGCGCGAAACGCGAAGGAATAATAATCATTCCATTAGAGAAATCCACAATCCGCCGCGAATGTAAATGCATAATCCGGCCGTTTCCGCGCACGTCGCTGCACTTGCGCTCGCGCCGTCGGGCAACCTACCCCGCCGCGCGCACCAACAGGGGACGAGCACAAAGAGCTCGTCAAAACAACGCAAGAAAAGACGACGAGGCCCGCATTTCCGCCTTTGAAGAAGAAGTCGTGTCTCTCTCCCCTCGTAAATTCGATTCTTCATCGCGGCGCTAATCCTCGCCGCGAACTTTGACGAAGTCGCGGGCGGACGGAGACAAAAGAGGAGGGCGAGGTGGTAGACATCACCGTACACACGTCGCTGCCAAACGACTCGATTGCGCCGGGCGTCTTCCCTTTCGTCTTGGCAGCGGGACATCGGGCGCGTTGTGCGGCCGCGCCGGCCTTGACAATGTTGCCCGCTCAGCGGCCCGAAACGTCCGAGGCAAATATTTAATCGAGCCGGCCGCGCCGGGGCTATTATCGGACGGACGGGAAATCTTTTACAAAGTAGATCCGAAATACATTAGCGCGCGGCGCTGTTATTGACGGCGACGCGCAGCCGCGGGAGATTCTGCGGGCGCGGCGATTTATACGCGATGCGGAGAGTGCGAATCCGCGCGCGCGGCCGAATCGAGTTTCAGGGGTGACGCGCCTTCCTCGCTCGCGCCCGCGGTAAACGCTGGAATCTCATTATTTAGATTGTAGCTCCGCGGAAATTGCACGGTAATCGGCTTGCTTGTTTTTCCCCTCCGCTCGTCCCTTTTTCGCGTTTTAAAATATTAGTTTTATGTTTAATTCGACTTGATTTGCCGCAAATTGTAGAAAAGAATTTATAGCCTCGTTGTCGGAATGCGTTTGGAGGAGTGGTTTATGAGATTCGAAAGATTTAAAGAGGAAGTTGTAAATGTTTTAATGAATTATTACGTTAATAATTATTATTTTATGAATTATTACGTTAATTTTCATACAATCATATCAGATATTTAATAAACTTTTGTAATAAATAAAATAAAAGTTTTGAGGCAGCTTATGAGAAAAGTGCGCCAGCTTGTGTTTTGCCAAAGTGCATTGAAATTTTTAGTTTGCAATTTAGACTTTTATTTGGTATCCACTAATTTGGATATCTGTGATTCTTATCCTCTGACTGTTTATCTTTTAATTGCACGTAAATATAGAATGCATTATTGTCTTAATGCGAAAAAGCTTTAAAAAGCAAAAAATAGTGTCATAAGACAAAATCAATAAGCTTCACAAATATTTCAAAAAGTCGATTGAACGTACGTACGTACTTGTCCAATAAAATCGTTAATAGTTTATTTGCATAATTTTCGATTAAAAAATTGTTTAAACCGAAAGTAATTTATTGCTACGGTAAAATAATATCATGTTAATTAATCTACAATTTTAGCTCTAACGTTTCTGCAGTTAATCCTTATTTTAAAATGACTTGACAAATTGGGAAATAAGAAATTTATAGAAAGTTTTTTCATGGCGAAATTAAATGAGTGTCACATGGCAGCGTCCATTTAATATTACCGTTTAATGAAGCACGGTTAAAAAATCAATACAAAATAAAGACAGAAAATTTCACTTTCTATATCTCTGGTTCTACATTATTCAACTAATCAATTTATACTTACGCATGAAGTTACTAAATTATTTATAAAATTTTGATAACTTCTCGGCAATATTGTGCGCTCTAAAATCGGAAAAAGTAGCTTCTGAGCTGAAGAATTAATTAAAACTAGCAGTTTTACGCTAGCGAATGGAACCACGGAGAAATAGTAAATATAAAGAGAAATCGAAAGAACCGGCAAAAGCATAAAGCGTACCACCCGAAGTGACTCGCAATTTTACCGGGCCACAAAGAAGGAAATATATTTCATAGCTTAAAATCACTTTTATGTGCGCTGGATACGCGATTACGACTTTCAATGACACGCCCAGACGAGAAGAAATATACCCAGTTTTATGTTTTTAAACGAGAACTAATCTCTCGCGTGCTGTTCATTTCTTTAATGTGCTTTATATGCCCTGGCAGTATAAGTTGGTTCCCATTTGCTTTTTCAACCCATTACTTTTTCGTTTGACCCTGTATTTAAAACACATTTTACCTCGCGCCAAACGATACGCGTTTAAATAAAACATTGACACATTTTCATTTCAAACTTTCTTTTTTGCTCGGCGGCGCTTGTTTATCGAATTTTTACAGAAGGTAAGTAATGTCAAGTTGAAAAATCCGTTTGCCTTACGTCACGTCTCTTTCGATTACGCGCCTCGAGATTTACGATTTTAAAAGTACGCTTCGCTCTGTTGCCCCAAACAGCATAGCTAATCGGCGCAAAAGTTAATAAAAGTATCGAATAACGTCTGTATCGTAAATGTTTGACTCTTGGGAAGGAGAAAGAGATCAAGAACGCCCGGGCGAACAAAGAACTGTAAATGCCGAAATGTGGGCGTGTATCGATTTCTACAAAGGCCAGAGGAAGCTGACCGTTTGGGTCTACTCGAAAAAGATTCCCACTGACTGTCGCAATTCTGAAAAGGATCATAAAAGGAGACATAAAAATGTGAAATAGTAGCAACTTTGGCGGTAACGAAACAAGGGCAGGTCGGCCCTTTTGAACGGGCCAATGGATGCGCGCCGACGCTAAGTAGAGGCTCCTGTTTCTTACACACGTGCACCGCGCGTGCATTTCTCGTACATTTCGAAGATATTTTCCGATATGTTTCCTGTCGTAAACGCGAATTTGAGGTAGCTATTGAGGCACGGCTCGTTAAATTTAAATAACTAACGCAACAAATCGTAATTCTGATAATTTATCACGCAAACTGATACAAAAGATATATACGATAAAAATTTAATTAACTGCACGTATTTATTAAATGTATGATACCAAGCACAACTAAACGAACAGAATCTGGAATAATTCAAAATAGAAAAAAAAGAGTACGAGGGCATACTGAATCACTTAATCCAGAAACTCTTTGAATCCCCACGAACAACTTACATATGCAATTTTGTCGTTTCTGAGGTAAGAATTTCAGAAAAACGAGAAAGAATTTAAGGACGGATAGTCAAAATGAATTAGTAAAAACAAACAAATGCATACCAGAATATGAAGACGGCCGCTCGGGTGGACTGTCCGGGCTGGAGGGCACTTTCGCAGGCATGGAATGGGGCCCCATCGAGAAGGGGTAGCGGGCCAGATCGGCCGTCGTGGGTGGTGACGCCATTCCTACGTAGGGGACCTGGCCAAAATATGTAGGGTTGCCGAGGGTCGCCAAGGTGCCGGTGTAGCCGGGGTAGTAGTAGTTATACTGATGCGGTCCGAAGCTCGTCGCCCTGAATTGCGCCGTCGCTTGAATTTCACTTTTCGCTATTTATTTCAAATTGGAAAAAAAGAAGACAATACGGCAATTATTAGTATGTAAATGTGCGCGCTCCTTTGAGTGCGCGATGCTCGGCAACTTCTGTGCGCTGCGTTAATCAGAACGTTAGTCTGGCTGCTGTTGTTCAAATTGACTGTTCAAATAAAATCTTCGAAATTATTGCAATGTCTCTGATAGAAATTTAAAAAGTTAATATCGCTCAAGAAATAACTGAATCAACTAGGCAAATAAATAAACTGTATGTTACGCACAAAATGCAACGCTTATTTGGTGTTATTATTCGAAGATTTAGGGCTAAAATAAGTAAGGAATTTGTTATTTACTAATTGTTAAAACTTTTGACTGAATAATCAACAGAGTGAATACCTATAGAGAGAAAAAACAAGAGTACCAAAACTCGTTGAATGGTCACCCGAGCTAAAGGCTAGAGTGACAAATGTACGGTCTGGAACCTTATTTTCTTCCGTGGTACCTATATCCTATTTAATTTCTCCACCATCGAAAATTATCGTATTTTCGTTCCCGTAGCAGAAGAAAATGCAGTACTTTAGGCTCAAGGTGGAGAAAAATTAATTTGGAACAAATAAAAATGGACTGAGGCAACCAAATGAAAATGCTTTAAAACTAAAATCTAATTCAACCATATTTTAAGAAACTATAAATTTTCGTTCGTTTGAACATTTAGTTAACAATATTGATTAATTTATTAGACTTTTTAAAAAATAATATCCTTTTTTCCGAGAGAAAAATCAGCCATTTTAAGCTGTAAGCAGGTAAATGCTGCAATGCTTTTTGTTGTATAAAACGAGAAAAGGCATTTTACGCACGATAACTAGTTTATTTATCACTTTGAAAAATTTTAAGAAATCGCAATAAATCTTTATCAAAATAAAGAGTCAAATTTCTATCAGCGATATTGCATTTGGAAAACGAACAACTTCTTTGAAAAAGCACCTCCTTCATCGCGAGTTAAGTGAAAACACATCGTTTCGAGCGTCGTCCACTTAACGAAGAAAGTTTTTGATTCGCCTAAATGAGTTGTAAATAAAGTGATCCGCATTCGCGTACACAGTTGCAGAAATAATAAAGCAAAGCGAGGAAATAAAAAGGCGGATACGAGCTGCGGCGATATCGATGGGTGTTGGCATTAATTTACCTGAACCGTCGCTTGGCGCTGCGTGGCTAGCAACGAGGAATTCACATATACCCACCGCGCGTCCGCGCAGCGCGGAATCAAAATGGCTGTCCCGACGAGGCGTGGTTTACTCATCGACACACATATGCGCGCGCGGCCGTGCGGTCCGCATCTCCGCGGAGCCATTACCTCATTGGTATGTTTATCATGAAGTGTTAAGCGCTACCGAGCCGAGTGTCGTGCAAGTTAATTGTCGCGCTTAAAAACTTTCAGTCAAATTGCGAAATATCCCCGTCGTAACTTTTTTTCGCTTCCTCCGCGCGAGCGCGTGTCAATCACGGCCGGGCGCTCGAATCGGACGCGCCTAGATTACATTTTTATTTGTTTCTCCCGTTTCTTTTTGCCGCGCTTATTTTCGTAATAAATTGTCGGGGAGGGAGGGAAGAGGCGATCGGCCTGTTTGACACGTCGCAATTGAACGGCGGCGTAAAGAGCGAGTCGGTCGGTAATGACGGTAGCAGCTCTCCGAGTTAATATTGCAAATTACACGTGCGCCGGGAGATCGCTATATTAATTATAAAATCTTCATTCGTGCTATTTACGGACCATCGGAACGTTGGAAAAACGTTTTGTCAATATTTAAAGAACCGCGCGTATATACACTGCACTTTAAATTCTTACCGGATATTTTAAGCTGAATTCTAATAATTGCAAAACGCCGCGGCGCTCGAAAATTATCAAGTTTACTCCGAACAATTATCGATAAACGGTTTATTATATAGAATCACATATTCTAAGGCTCGACGAAAAAAAAAAAAATTTAGTCACATGTTAGATACCAATTAACGGCTACATTACGTTCCCCCGTGGATAATTTCGCTGGGGCTAAAGGAAGTCGACGCGGCCCGAGTGCAAAATTACACTTAGTTCTGATAACGAACGGAAAGAACGACCCTCCGCCGATACTAGACAAGGTATTCTCCCCCGGCCGTGTGCAATCTCTAATTGCGAAACGCGTTTTAAAAAGACGCGCGCGCACCGGGAGGAATAAACCGTCTACTTAAATGCGCCGGTCCGATCGGCCGCTGGCCCCGTTTAATTGTACCGATCTCGCGCGGTCACGCACCGGGAGAAGCGACTTCCTCGCGCCGCGCTGTCCTCTCCCAGGTACAGACTCACACGCGAGAACGAGAACACCGCGCGGCTTTTTTGAGAAGAGGCCACGCGAGGCATAAAGGACGGCACAAAAGGGGGGCGAAAAAAAAAACGACGAAGGTGGAGAGAGCGAGCGTCTTAATGGCGCGCAATGGGAATCTCGCGCCGCCAATTACAGGTTGACACTCTGTTACCGGGCCTTTATTTTTTTCGCGCCGACTAAGCGCGGCCACCTTAATTTTCGCGTCTTCCCGCGTGCTCATCTCCGGGCGATCGCTGGAAGCGGCCCGCGAGGCCGTGCGCGCCTGCACGAACGCCCGGCCCCTGTGAGAACGATCGGAGTACAGTTGCGCCTTCCTCGTACGCGAATCGCCTGATGAGCGCAACCGCAGCTGCGAATTCGCTCGGCAGGCCCGGATTGAGCGACGATTTATAAAAGGGAAAAGTGAACGATGCTTTCGGCGAGGTGGATGAAATAATTTCGCTCGCGTTTGCTGATCTTGTAAATAAATGGAATTTTAATTGATTCGCGGTAATTGCAATTATACGTTTCCTAGTAACAAAAATAGCTGGCGAGGTATTATTCATAATATTTTATAGATAATTCAAGAAGTAAAATAAAATATTCCCGACTATGTTGATGAAATTATAGGTTTCGCTGGTTAAGAACGATTTAATAAGCGTCCGATATTTTTCGCATAATCTAGTAATAATTAAAGTTAACTCTAAAAAAAATTTGTTTTTTATTTAAACACATTAATTGAACGTTCCATTTCCAGCGAAATAATTTATTTACGCAATTTAAAATCTCAATTTATCATTGACTAGCGATATTTTATTTATGTCAGGATATCCTAAAAAAATCATTTTAATTTACATTCAATCATGTTAATATGACATTCAGTTGTCAATAATAGTTGGACTACCTTGATTTGCATAAAAATCATTCGCCTTAATTGCAGTGTATCAAATCTGGGTGTGTATGAGGTAAAGCAGGGAGATGTCAGTGCGGGGTAAATCTATTTTCATTAATATGGTATAAAAATAGATGTCAACGACTGTACATTATAAAATTTTTTGTAGATTTTCGTGTCCTACAAATGATTATAAACGTTTAGTTGAATTCATTTGTGTTTTTTGAATTGACATTTTTTACTCACAGATAATGTTATGTCCTGACTAAATTAGTTAACTTTTTGCGATTGAAATTTCTTCAATATAGTGCAACAATTTAATTTAAAAAAATCACTAAAATACATTCAAAACAAGTCAACATCCTTATCGAAGTTAACATCCTTACATGGGGAGAATGGTTCGATAAAAATTACTACGTGAGATCAAATCGCCGCCTTTAACGAAGAAAATCACATTTCAAAAAAGGCGTATTTTAATTTGCCATTTTGTAAAGCACCGCAGAAAAGTAAACTCTACCAAAACCTGATAAATTTAGGGTATCACACGAGTGATATCTCAAGTTTACCAGGTGCTGGAAGTATTTACTTTTCTCTAGTGCTTTAAAAATGGCAAATTAAAATCGGCCCTTTTCAAATGTGCTTTTCTTTGTTAGAGGCGACCAGATGATCTGATTAGTAAAAATAACCAACTACTGTTCCGGAAGATACTTATAACGGTGGTTACTTTAATCACGTTTGTGGCAAATTTTATCAAATTATGACCAACTTTTACAACTGCACACTAAAATTTGCAATAACGAGAGAAATCTTTATCGGATCGTTCTTTCCGCGCGACGCACCGAAACAGTCGGACTAAGAAGCTCCGGAACGCGCAAGTGCAGAGTGCCGTCTGGAAGTTTCGATTGAAGCCCCGGTGGAATGCGCGAAAATCGCGCAGCCAGTGGGAGGTGGAGAGGAGCCGAGGGGCGCGGTCGCTTGTAACCCAGGCGCTGCGTCGACGTTACGAGGGAGGAGAGAGGAGCGCGCGCGCGCATCGCGGGGCGGACGCACGCGGAGCGACGCTAGGTGTGTGCGTACGCGCTCCGGGCTTCCGGTCGGACGCGCGGGCCTCCTGTTGGGAATTGCACTCGGCCAGCCCCCTTTAGCGCGCGCGCAGCCGCCACTCGACCGCGGCCCTTTGTTTTTTTTTTCTCTCGCGAGTCGAGAGTGACTCGATACGGGCGCAGCCGATCGGGCGACCGAATCGGGCCGCGGAGATAATTAGAGGCCGGTCGTAATGCCCTCCCCCCCGGTTTATCGGGGGATTAATTGCCGGCCCCGGGGAGAGCGCGCCTGATTGACGGACGGATTTAATATCGGGCTCTCGCGAGGCCGGGGCGTCAATTTCGGGCGCGCGCCGCCGGTGTTACGCCCGCGGATAGCAATGATGTGCAGTAATGATTCTCGAATCTCGCGGCGAGCTGCCTACCCGAGTGACGCTCGTCGCGATGTGGGTACTTTTAGACCCGGCCAAGTGATATACCCGTTTATTTCTTCTTTTTTCTTCTCTCTCTCATTTTGCATTTCAACGTTTCTTGGAATAGGTCAGTAATCGTCCGTTGCGCGGTTTCCTTGCGCTTTCGGGCGCTGCTCGTGTTTTCAGCTGTTGCGCATTGGAAAAAAAAGAATATTAAGAAAAATGAGATGCTCATTTCTTATGGATAAGGAAACTGTACGTCAAAACTGACATTATCGCGAAAAGTATCGTAACACTGACTGTCAGTATAATTGTATACCTTTGCGCATGCATATGCAAACGTCACCTAAAAAGGTGCTCAAGCTTTTGTTTAAGATGCGTCACGTATGTTAAACTACTGTAATTATTGAGATAAATGTAATCCTGAGCGTCTTTTTTTTTTAAACAATGCACACGGCAAACAATAAATAAAAAAGGGAGCTGAATTACTATACTCGGCAAGATTCTCAGAGTTCGCTGAAAGACTCTTTGGAGACAATGTACATTTATCTTTGTTACGTATTGTGAATAAATTATTGATTCTACATGACAGTGCAGGTTACCACTACTAATTCCGCATTTTTTTCTTGGAATTGGATCCGCGAAATTATGCAGCCTTTAATAAAATTTTTCAAAACATGTGATTGCACTCCGCTATTTTCGTTCGAGCATCGAACCAATAAATTTTGCTTCGAGTAATTAAGTCACGGAACGGTGGAAATGCTAAATATTTACATTATCGATTTTTTTACACTATTTATTTCGGTGAAAGTAACAAAGTTATCAAGTTAAACGCTCATTCATTTGAAAGTTAAAATGTTAAGTATTTTTTTTTTTTTTTTGCTTAGACTTAATAAGCTCTCTTATCTAGTGCACTTTATTTTCAGTTTTTTTTAACGATAATGTCTTTCGCGTTTTGAAAGTAAATAAATTATTAGCGCTTAAATTTTGAGCAATTTCTAAACTGAATAAAACGAAACTTTTGCTTTTATTTTCTCCAGTGAAATAAGATGAAAATGGCAGATTGTAGAATCACTTAGCGCGTTACATCCGTTCAATGAAATAATTTGCATGAGAGCACATAACTCGCGACGATAAATGAACTTTTATAGTTTGACATTGAGCGACAGTTTTCCCTCCTCCTCGCGGCGAAAAATTTATTTCCTGTCAAGCCCGGCAATTTATAGGATAGGCTGCGCATCAGCCACTAAAACTGTTATTATTTGAATTTTTATTCCGCTCCCCCTCCGTCCCGGCCGCGCGCTCTCATCATCCTCCTCGCCAAAGTCCTAAGAGTGTCGGAGGTTTTTACGAGGAGTAACGTCGCTTCTCTCACAATGCCGTAAGTCGGTTTTACATATCGTAAAAAGCGCATACGGGGTAAGGAGCGCGTATAAATCCGCCAGCCCCGCTGTTATGTCTCCGGCTGGCGAGGGCCGTTCACCATTTTATGCCCGCTGGCTGTTTGTGATCTCGGCGAGAGTAAGAGAGAGAGAGACGAAAGGAGAAGGAAAGACTGGCTAAAGGAAAAAGCGAAACGCGTCGCCTCACAAAGTGCAGTGTTGGCCGAGGTATTGCGATTTTTTCTTTCTTAAGCGCGGAAAAATATGCCGCGCCGGAGCGACTTCCACTTAAACGTATACTTCTTCGATTGTGCAGACGCCCGGCAGTTCACGATGTAAAATGCATGTGTGCACTCCGGTCGATAAGTGATTGTGTGCAAAAAGTAGTTGAAACTATTATTCATTCAAATGGTGCATACAATGCTTTGCGTCTCACGTACCTTGTTCTCAATTTCGAATGCCGCCGATAACGAAGCGAGCGTCGCGTAGATTTGAACCTGATTATTTTTTTTTCGAAACGAGAAAAAGGCAATTTATCCAGTCGACTGATTGAAACTCGCCTGCACGATTATTCAGTTCATTTCTGAAGTAAAGATGCAAGTAAGCAATTTTGAAATTGAAGGTGCAGTTTATGGGATTTTGACAGTCGCGTAAAAGTAACGCTCACTCCTTTCCAAATGAAACGACGGCGAGGTGTGGTTCGTTAACGAATGAATCATGGATTTTACTGTTTCTTTTGAACTACACTTTTCACGGCGGCGTACAAGCTTTAATTTAAAAGTTAAAAATAATGCGCTGCACGAGCTACAAAGCACTAGCAGAACTTTTGTACGATTAATGCACCTGAAACGTGAATTAAGCGTCGCTCAGAATGACGCAGAAAAAGTCTTTGTAACAAAAAATTACCTTACGCGTTTATTTAAAACGTCTGTGATTCGATAAACTATTCATCGCGACATTGTGATAACTAGTTTCGCGCAGCGACGTGGAGCGGAAAGCAAAGTCGCGCGGAATAAAAAGCAGGCGCGCAATCGAAATCTATTTCGAATTAAAATTGCAAAAGACAACTTTGAATTTCCTAGCGCGCGCGCGCGACTCGCGCAAGCACACCGTCATGAGGAGCGGGTCTCGAGCCAGACTCTCGCAGCCGCGTGTAAGTGCCCCACGTGCCTGCAAGCTCAGCCTGCATGCGCGGTATGCCCCGGTCGCATTTTTCCTCCTTCTCTGGCTCGCGCGCGCGCGCCTCTCTCCCTTTATTTCTCTTTCTCTCTGCGTCCACACGACCGTCGGGGCATCTCGCGCTATTACGCAAGGCCCAGGTTGAGATTGCCAATTTTCGCATTAAGATTGTGCGAGCGAGAGAGAAGTGGACCGCGCTCGGACGCAGTAGTCGCCATTATATTTTTATCCGTTTGGTGCGCGCGCGCGCGAGGTGGAGCCCATTTATTGCCCGTCGAACGGCCGTCGCGCGGTTGTAATTTTCCCGCTTTATCGGCGCGCTACTCGCCTAAATTAAAAAGGAGTCCCGCGCTCGGCGGTAGCGATCGGCGCGTCCCCGTAACGCGCGCGGTGCGTGCGCGACTCGGCGACATTCCGCGCTGCTTTTAAATTAGAAGCCGGCGAGAGGCCGACCGCGGACTTACCCGTCGACGCTTTAGCGCTCGGATGATTTTTCATCCGTTAAATCGACGGCTTCTATTTGTTTCCGTAACCGGCGGCTTCCGCCTGCCTCGCCGCGCCTGCGGCCCCTCGTTTAGACGCACTTGTGCAAGTAACGTATACTTTTTACTCGACTCCCGAATGCTGCGTCTGTCTATTTGTCAAAGACGTTCTCTTGCATTACCGATTCGATGACTCTTTATGCACTTTTTATCTTTCCGCGCAACGCTGGCGATTTGTCATTTTTTTTTGTCGCGGGTGCACACGCTTTGCAGTGCGAAAGTATTGAGCGCGTCTCATTGTTTAACAATACGAGTGTTTTTTTTTTTCAAGTCTTACGTTACTTTTTGACTTCTATTTTCACTAATTTAATGAAAATTGCATTCCCTCTGCCGAGTCGAATTAAACAGAATTATTGCGCTCGTGTAATCACATTGGAAGATAAAAATTGCGTAACACCAATCATAATAATTAAAACTCAAGATGCATGACTTAATTAAGCGCGTAATTTTTTTTGATTAATTTCACAAAGTTCGAGGTGCTCGACGCAGCGGAAAGTGCACACGCGAGCTTTATATAAATAGTTTTAAATTTAACACGCGCGCCAATTTATTTACAACTCACTTACAATAAATAAGTCTCAGGCGAAACGAGATTATAAATATATCGGGTAGTGCATGACTGAAGACGGGAGCCGAGTTGGCTTGCAACTGTGTGTGCAGCGGTTACAATTTCGCTCGTCGGCACCGCGACACCGCGGCGAGACCTACAACGCGCCGACGACCTATAGCACGCGCGTACATAAGTTAGGGATCTACGCGAGCTAATTCCGCGTATCCGACGCCAGCAGGCTTGCGGTAAGCCCGGAAATTGGACTGGGAAATTACAAAGTATATAGATCCGCGAAATCGATCCCATTGTCGTGCGCTTCCTCTCTTTCTTTTTTTCCTCTCCCCCCCCTCGTCGCGCGAGATCTCGAATTAGAACAGAGTTACTGATACAATTAGCGGTGGCGGTATAGATTAATCTAAGCGGATGACAGGCCTTTGGCACGCGCGCCGCTTAGATAAATGTACATCGGTAGGTGCAAAACAGTGTTTGATAGAGCCGCGATACAATGCATCCGATCGCATTAATTTGTTAGATAAATTAGTGACGCTCGAATTATTAATTCAACGTTTAAGTGATTTCTTTGGATTTAAATGTTAGTAGCTTTGGTGAACGGAAGAAACGAACGCGTTGAGATGGTTTGTTACACTGGGAATTTTTTACGGGACAACAGTGTAACTTTTAAGGGAGATTATCATACATTGAGATCTCTCGTAAAAATTTCCACTGCGATTACGATTACGTTTTCCTTGTAAATTTTTCAGTATAACGATAATAAATTTTATATGGAGATTCTCTATTTTACAGATATAAAAAAGATAAAAAGGTTTAAAAAAAATAAAGTAAATTAATCTACAAATAAAACCATTGAATGCGAATAATTAAAAAACATAACGCTTCTATTTTATTTATCAATTTCGTATCTGGTGTAATTAAGTTCACGATTTTAAATCCGATCCTATTTACGAGTAAAATTGCGAGCACGGAATTGTAAGATTAACAAAACCAACCAGAACATTTAGTTTACATTCATTAACTTATTGTTGCAATTTACTCATTTGCAGGGGATAAATATAAATTTAATTTAACCACTTTTAACGTATATAGTGTCTCATAATAAATGTACAGCATACAGATTCGCAATTAATTTAATATATAATGCATGGAGAGAAGATTCGTAATTGTCGTATAGTACCGTTGCTAATGTAACAAGCCTTTTTCTTACTTTCTATTTATTACCACTTTTTTATCAACGATATTGATTATCCCCTTCTTATTTCTTATTAATTCATCAATGGAATGTCACATTTATAAGTTACACATAATACCGCAGGTATAGCTACAGATAGCTAAATATCCCGAAGTATAATATCACGAGAGAAGAAGAAAAAATCCCAAGCGTGTGTGTGTTATTCCCGTCGCCAGCCCATTGTGCTCCATCCCAAATGAAACTATCCGTCCGCAAAATCTCAAATTCAAAAGTGTAGCCGTCCGGAGGGCGCACGCGAGTTCCGCAGGGCACCGGCTGCACGCGAGGATCCGGCCCTCATTCTTCTCTCCTCGATTCATCCTCCTGCTCTCGAATTTATCCCCAGCGAGAGAGTCCAAACGATAAAAGAGCGCAGGAGAGCACCAACAGGTAGCGGGAAAAGGCGAGGCGCGAGTGTCGAAAGTAAATAAAGCTCGCGCGAGGCCGTGTCCCTGCAAAAAGACGGCGCGCGAGCTTCTCCGTCGAGCGGCGATAATTGAAGCTAATCAAACGTAAGTGCCATCCACGTGGACGCGCGCTCCCTCCCTCCGTTTTTTCCCGAAAGTTTTCCTCGCGCAGAGGAGCAACTAAGTAAGAGCCGCGATTATCCCCCCCGGTAAATAAAACGCGAATTCAAATTCGCTCCCTCGTCCACCGGCGCGTCCGGACGCGCGAAAAAGAGAGAAAGGGAGAGAGACGACGGGTGATACACGCGAAGCGTATAATTGCTTTTTGTGCAAGTGTTTTTTAGCGCGAGAAATGAAAAACCGGTTTGCTCGGCCGAGCAACAATTTGCTACATATATACGCGCGTATAGTTTTGGCGAGAGAGGCTCGCGCCGACGGGAGTGGGAGCGACAAGAGGGAGTCGCCGCGCGCGCGGCGCAAATAACGCGCCAACCTGCCCTACGCCATAAAACCCGCGCGCGCGCGGCAAACGCGCCGAGTCGAGGCCTTATACACCGTCGATCGACTTGCCACCGCGATACCACTGAAAGGAAGCGAGATGGTTGACCAGAGCGAGAGAGAGAGAGAAAAAAATGTCGCGCATCGCCTGTATAATATTTATAACGGCGTTGCTTTTCGCGAGAGCCGCGCGAATTAACAGTTCCAGCGAGGATCCGTCGCGGGACGTCGCGAAAATTAACCGAGTACTGCGCCCCGGCCGCGGAGAGGTACATTGATGCGGAGATTAAATAAAAGTTAATGAGCGAAAAGTTGCCGTCGGCCGAAGGGAAGAAACGGTAAAGGCCGCTCGCGGGCGCGCGACGTCAATAATTTATTCGATTCTACGAAAAAGAAGTTTTAAATAAGCGAAAGAGGAGGCAGTGCGCGATACTACCCTGCATTGTCTTCTTTGCGGCTACATGGCAATTTTCTGGAAATTATCGTTTATGCTCCCAACTAAACTAAGGGATTGATGTACTTAATGTCTTCTGAGAAGCCTACCTTTTTTTTTATTGGATGCTCAGCGCAAAGAATCCCGCACTTTATTATAATGCTCATGAAACTGTAATACTCGCAAATTACCTCATTACCACAGCAAAGCTTGTGATCACTTCGAGGATGAAATTTGAAGTCCGCGTTGTAAAATTGTGAAATTTATAAAAATTTTATTTTAAATCGCCTCAATTATTCAATACTCCACTTTATTGATTTTATCGAGAGGAAGTATTTGATGCGCTATAAATCATTCAAACGAAAATTGCCGGTAGTCGTTTATTAAAAAAGAAGAAAACTTGCCTATGTATTGACTTATACACGTGTATTAACAACAGCTGACATCGAACCTAATTGACCAATTAAATGAATAAATTATCTGGACACTAAATAGAACATACTTTACTAAATAGTGCGCGCTGAAAAGAAAAAAAAAATGAGACATCGCGGCAAAAACGCTATCTCCGCTCGGCATTTCTTCATCGCGGCACAGGCGCAAAAAAAGGAGGCATTCCACGCGCGCGCGGAGGCCCTCTTCCTCCGTCGGCGGCGGCGACACGTGCACGCGCGTATATCTGCGCGCGCGGAGACCGTGAATGCACACACGCACTCGCTCGGGCCTCGCGTGTAGACGAAGCAATTGCCGCGGAAAAGCTCGCAATCTTTATCGCGATGTTTTGCCCAGCGAACGATATCGCGCGCAAGCGCACACTGCGCTGCGCGCGCGAGTCATGGTCAAGGATTTCGTCTCCTCTTTTCCCGGCGCGCATATAACCTCGAGCGCGCGCGCGAGCAAAAGAAAGCAGATCCGCGCGTGCATCTAGTTTGTCGCCGGATGCCGCGCTCGTGCGAGCCTCTTTGGCTAAATTAAACATACGTCGCGACCCGTAACGTACACTAAGTCTTTCGCCGGTGGGGTGGGCTTAATGAAAAATTTTACTGCGGGAAAAATATGCACGCGCGCACGCTCTTGTGGAACCGGCGGAGCGCGGTTCTTTGTTGCACTTGTATAGCCAACGCGAATGAGAAATGGTAATCGAGTATTAGGTAACTGAATTTTTTTGCGGAAACATTCTGAGTGGCGCGTGGAATATTGTCGACTTGCGACGCTTGATGTGCGACCGATGTTACTGCATATTGCGAAGATTAAACTATTAAGCTGTTTGTAACTTTAATAAAGTAATAATGATGTTGTGCATTAGTTTGACACTTGAGAACTTCAGTTAATGATCCTAAATAATGAATGTAAATAACGAAACTAGTTCTTTGTGTTAAATCACGATACTCGTCATAATGTCCATTTTACGTCTATTTTGAAAATTCGTTTTAATATACCTTTTATAATGTTTTCGTTTATAATTATAAGATTAACTCTAAGTTGATGATTCATTAAATCAATTTTTTATGACAATTTTTTACATTATAATATGCACTTCAAATTAAGCAATTGTTATTAATTAAATGAATGAAATCAATTATTAACGGCAAGAAAATATATTACATAGATTAGTTTTATAAGAAAATTATAGCTTAAATTAATTGAAATCACAATCAGTAATCATTATAATGAAACGAGTTTTAATGAATTATAAGTTAGTATATATATTAATAGTTACTATGTACCCTGGTAGAAACGTTTAGTATCCGCGATCGCGATAAAAAAATTACTAGCTGACATTAACATCACCAATTGAATTTTTACAGTGGTTTTGCATTTGACGGCGTAAAATTTGAATCTCTCGTCATCAAATACACTAGGCATTGACCAGCCATTGTCCAACTTTTACACTGTGCGCTGGTAGACCTAATTGGCCAACACTCGGTGGACCGACCAGCGGAGTTGGTTTATTTTCTACCAGGGTAATTAATAGAATATATGACGAGAGTATAGTTGTTACTTTATTGATTTTTTTTTACTGTAAGCCTTGCATTGAAATCGTCCGCAGTAGTGAGAGAAAATCGATAAGATACACTGCATTGAACGACTGTGCGACACGTCAATCGCACATTCTACATTGTAACAAATGACTCATATGCAAGCTAACGAGTTATATAATCAGAATGTGTACGCAGCTCTAGGCGCACTAGGAAACATGTGGACGTGTAGTAGCTATAAAATAGTATAATGAAAAATACTCTGGACAAAACTTGATTAATATTGTACTATTTTACCCTTATCAAAGTCACGAGAAATGCACGTCATACTTATACATTTGCTGAGTTACATAATTTTTTAAAAAGCTCACTTTTACATCTATTGGATATTTTCCGTATTTTTCGTCATGAATATAATTATAATGTTTTTTTCAGTTATTTTATTTTGATAAAAGTATCACGTTCACAAAGTCGCCATAGATAGAACTAGCAATTATTATCATCTGCTTAACGATTTTTTTATAAACTCAGCTAATATTATTACGTATACCAGCATATGTACAATTTTTAGTCTTTAATAAAAGTTTTTATTGGTATTATAAAAAATTATTCTTTTTTTAAATTGTATAGATTTTCTCTAAAAGAATAGCTTGCAAAATATATTAAAACATTAGCTAGAACTTTCTTCAACAACTGAACAGGAAGACTCATTTTTTATTGAAAATAACTTATAAGTGACCACTAATTGAGAGGTGTATGCGTGAGAGTGATTGCGGCGGTAGGTCTTCGGCGCGCTACAAAGAGAGTATTCTATAAGAATACATTTTTACGAATCAATTGAGGTGAATATTGAAACGTGGGAACCGCGGTTTTTGGATCCTTTACTAATGCTTGTACGTTTCTAGTTTTATATTCCATTTCCTTTTTATTTAAAACTTAACAAATAGAAATTTTGTTTTAAAAAACCTACCTATGCACGATTAAAACCTGATAAACCTTATTAAATTATTTTCTATTAAAGTGAGAAGATTAATACAATGTAATTTATAAATATTTTTAAATAATATGTATTAATTAAAATTAAATCAAATAAATGAAGCAGTAATGATAGATAATTATTATAGCAAAGGATTAACAATAAAATTTAAATCATGTAGTAATTTTTTGATTTATCCAAAATTACAATTATCCATCATTTTTATAAAAAATGGAGGTAATTTATATCATAATTCTTCCCTTCTAACAGTAGCTACTTGATAAATTGTGCATTATTTTGATCTTTACACTTTATCCTTTTGATCATCTGTCTTAATATCCCCAAAGAAAAAAGAACCGGTTCTTCTTATACTACCGTGCTCTATCATTAAGTCATTTTCACTCTACCGCCTTCAAAACTCCACATATTCTTGTTTTCAAATATTTATGCGCTTATCAACATGTAAACCGAAGTAGCAAAATAAAAGGTTTTATTTAATATATTGCGATTATACATGTATAATAAATAATAAGTTTTTAATAAGTCATGTATCAGTAATTACAAAATTATGCACATAAAAATATGCATTGTTTTTAAGGAAAAATAAACAAGATTGCGATTTATTGTATAGCTACTTTTTAAATGTTGCAATGAATTTCGTCGTAGGAACTTACTACCGTTTCATGAACACTGCTTAGATGCCGTGATTGATAATATCATTATTTACACTTGATACAAAGTAAATACTGATATCGTATGACGATTCGCAAATCTTGCAGTTTTATCAAAATCTTCAGTGTTGCTTTGATTTGCTGGGGAATTGTAAATTGATCTTCAATTGGTGAATCAAAAACAATCTTCATGTTCGAAAGATAATATGACGTTTCATAAATAATTGAAACTAATTTTCACTTTATAGGATTAATATTTTCAAAGTATGTATTAACATCTTCAAAGAAGTTTTTGTATCTTCCAAGTTGACAGTAATTGAAAATATTCAAAATTTATTTATTACTCTACTTATTAAAAGACAACTGTCACAATTTTATCTTATTATTATCAACAAGTTATAAATAATTTATAAATGTCAAATACTAGAATTCACAGCCATTTACTATTTTTTAATAATTAAAAGTCAAATATTTTTAAAATATTTTAAATCTCCTTGATTTTAAAAAATGCATTTGACTAGATTTAAATTCACAACCTTCTGGTAGTCAGTAATCTCTGATCAGAGAAAAAAAACATGTTACTTTAATCATTTTATTTTTATTAACTTTTGACATTTATTTATGCTAGCTTATACATATATCATGATTGTTATATTATTATTTATTGGTTGAATCATTTCACTGACGCCACTATTTCAAGAATTTTAAAGAATATTTTAATTTAAGAAATCCTTTGGTTTCACTATTTCCTTTTAGTAAATAAATCATTATTCAATTTATCATTAGTGCAAGAAAATAAATGTCAAAAGTTTAATTGATGAAACAATATTTAAATTCTATATGCGTAAAATATTTAAAAAGTATTACCTTTCGCGATACGACTCATTGCTACTTCAACGTCTGCCTTAATTTCCTTCAAAAATGCGTACATCAGTGTTAACGATTCGCAAGGATAGCCAAACCATTGTATCAAACTAGCGCTATACCCCATTAAAGTTTCTACTTGATCAGCACCTATAACAAAGCAGAAAATATAAATTTAAAACATATAAAAATATTAATATGCCTGAATGGAACATCATTAAAGTAATGGCATTTTGCATTTCATAATTTTACTGTCAATATTCTGTATAAATGTTTTTGTAGCGACAAATCCCATAGTCAGTACTGAACAACAGAATATTTTATATAGTAAAACGTAACAACCATGTTGTCGATTTTATGCAAAAAAAATCTGTCTCTTTTCTGAAAAGTTAAATATAATTTTCATACCCATATTTTGAAGATGTTACTTTAATGGCCATTATTATGAAACGAATTTCAATCAGAGGCAATCAAATTAGAATACGTATGGTAACAATTTTCAATAATATTTTACTAATAAATAATAATTTACCAAAGAAAGAAATAAATTCAAGTTAAAAGTACAATGCAACGAAACAAACAAGAACGCGAAAATATTTTATACATGTTTTGTTATTACAATTTTAATAAATTTATTAATATTATTTTTCTCAATTAAATATATTATCTGAATAAAAAGGCTAGTAAATAAGATGCGAGCTAATTTCAAGATATTTTCTAATTTTTTAAATAAAACGATCATAGTGGTAATATAAAATGGACGCAAATATTCTGTTATTATCTTTAACTTTCTAAGTAACTATACACTTTCATTAATAGATTTCAATGATTAAGATTTTCTTTCTTTGACAGCATTTTCATTACACACAAAATGTTGACATTAGTCGTTGGCGTTCGTTATAAGGTATTTCTCTAGTACGGATAAATGTTGTTGGATTGTAACCCGTGATATAATAAGCGTGCGTACATATACAAGAGAGTTTACGCCAGCCAATGGCATGATGCCATTCTCTCTAGCGACCGCCTACTTTCTGAGTTCTGGAGAACGCTTTTTAAAACGGAAATGGCTACCACGAATAGACGACACGAAGGAAAACGAGCAAGAAAAGGCCTGCTTGGGAAGGAGGAGGGGGGAGAGGGGCAGGTGTACATCCGTGTATTTGCTTCTGTAACTACTTCGACATGCATCGATATAAAACGCCCTATTGACTTTTTATACAACTAAACGACACACAGCGTATGTACGCGTTATTTAGTAACAGAATCGAAACAAACATATTTAGTAACTGACTGAAGATAAGTGAGAGATAAAAAATTTCACAAATAAGGAAAAAATTGGAGAGGGAGAGAAACTTTCATTGGTGGAAGGGAGAGTGGAAGAGGGTAGGAGGCACCTTCTTCATACTTTCATTTCTACATTCACTCTGTGCATACTATCAAGAATAAGTGCATTTAGTTTCACTGATGCACGTTAGATTTCGTAATTGTTTGCATTATCTACACGAACAAATTATTAAAAATTTAATAAAAAAGGACAAAAGATTCAATTGAGACATCAACAGCTGAATTATTTCCGATGCAGTATTGTATAGGAATAATTATAAAGTATCGATCATAATTTCTTCATTTCTAGAAGATCCTCGCATGCTTCTTTAAAAATTGCCCCCATCTGTTGACTACAAATATATCAAAAGCTTTACATATGTCGGTAATTGGCAGTTAATGGTGTGGACTATTTTTCTTAAATAAACGTATAATTTTCTTTTCAGTTCCTTTGAAAATTTTGCTATAAAATCTAGAAAGAAATGCGAGTAGAAAAAATACCTTTATTCTGCATTATTAACACGTTTGAATTGTTCATTTATATTAAAGAATAAAATGCCGTTGACCTTTTCTTTTTACATTAAATACAATACTCGCCTATCATATCCAGATAAACCTTTTCCAGTCTCAAAGTAATGTGAAATTGGATCAGACAAGTAAGCCTCACGTACGCATAAGTACTCATTCATAAATGTTACATACACAATCTACACAGCGACACAATATTTTGACTACGTAATGCTTACTGTACTGATGCAATTTCTGAGAAATTTATATGACCGAACGGAAGCAACTGTCAGTAAATTCGCCAAAACATATTTTATCAAACATTTTAATAATTATTGGCATTTTTAATACTTGTAAAAGTATTTATTTGTAATTTCGTAAAAACACATTACTTGCTAATTACTTGTTAATGTTACATTTTATCTATTATTTGCGTAATGCTAAAATGCTAGTTAAAGCTGCTGGTATTGTATTTCACGAATGTTCAAAAAAAATAATTTACTAAAATAATGCGAGAAAAAGTGTCTGCTATCAAAGCACAATGTGGTCATTTGAGGAATGTCACGAATATTCGCGAACATCATGTATGCTCGGGTTGCACTGTGCGGACAAAGATAACTCTGGTAAAAGAGGAGGGAGATTGGCGGGAAAGAGGCAGCGCGTGAAGCAAGAGCTTGTCCAAAACGAATGGACAACCCTCAACTATCGCGGATACAAAGGGGGTTGTGGATGAGCTTTGTAGATACGATACTGTTGTCGCGCGAAATCGAAACTTCGGCGTAGCGTGCAAAGCTGTTTCGATGACAAAGGTTAATGTTATCGGATCAGTGACTACTAGGAATCAAGTGGCAAAACGCTGCGTTATATACATTTATAGGCAGATCAGCTTAAAAGCATTCATCATTTAAATTTGCTCAATTTATTTATTCGACCAGTCTTCTTAAAATTCGAAAACGAATCATAAATTTACTGCGATTTAAAATTTGTTGTAAATTTTATATTTGTTTTATTTGGATATTTTGCGCGGGATTATTTTACGTCTAGAAAAGTGCATAAGAAAATTTGCCTTTTAACTGAGTTATCCATGCAGTATTTTCGTAACTGTACAGCTCAGGCGTTCCACGAAAGTCGTAAAAAAGCCACCCTAACAGCGTTGCCACGCGACTTTGAGTCAGCCGAAACATTTAAGCGTATAATACGAAACTCAGTGTACTGCAAGTAATTCGTCGAGTAAAAATATTTTAAAATTCTTTTAAAAAAAAGTAGAGTTAAAATTATTTTATTATTAAGAATTTGCAAAAAATTAATGTAATGAAATACAAGTACAATACGTGCATTAAGTTCATTTTTGTACCTTTAATAAGTTTACTTGTAAATAAAGATTTTTGTGGTGAAACTTTTAATAAGCCATTACAATAAAAGAAATTACAAAAAGATTAAAATAAAATAGTCAAAGGAAATTATTTTACATAAAATATTTTTCATAATTTATTGACTTATGCATCATTCAAAAAAAAAAGTTTCCGTAAAATATGAAAATTACATTTTCGCGAGAGCAGGAATGATGGGTTATTAAAAGCACGTACTTAAATACTTGAAATGCAAGCTCATAAAGTGTCTTTTACAGCCCCCATATACTCGGCATAATCAGGCCCTTGTTTCAAGATCTACTCGCAAAAGGCACTTTTGTTTTAGTCGACGCGCTCCAAAGACGACTCGTTTTATAGTTAACATCATTGAAAAGGTTCAATCAGCGCGATATAAATAATTTAAACGCGATAGCGCGAATTCCACGTGTCCCTTTCGCATCGGTGGCTCGATTAAACGCGACGTGCAACGCAAGAGTCGTAAAATAAACACCTATGACGGGAGGCAATGTTTAAAAAGGCACCTCTCCCGACCCGTTCTCATCGTTCATTCTGCAACCTCGGCGAGGAGACGCCGACGAGAGCCCCTCGTACGCGCAGTCCGTTTTGGGAAAAGCGAGCAAAGTAACGGAGGACTTTTTCAAACGAGTCCGCTCGTAAAAGCGAGAGAGATCGCGGACAAGAGAGAGAGAGAGAGAGAGAGAGCAGAGCGGAGCTCCTAGGTTTCGGCTTTGGTTATAAGTTCGTATTATATTAGCCGACTTGAAATGGCCACTTGGCCAATGGCGAGGCTCGTAAAACCGACCGGGGTTAACATTCGGTCGGGTTGTCAAGTGAAAGAGTGGTTTGAATTTCGTTGCACAGGGATCATTGTGAGCGTTTATGGGAGAGTTGCCGCGGCGTTAGGTTGATGCTTCGTAGGGTGCCGCATGCTCCGAGAGCGAGACAATTGACGGAGCGTTGACAAGAAGCGTTTTCAAAGGGAAATGTCCTTTAAGAGCAGCCCTATTATCGCGGCTTGTGTTAAAGATTGCTCGAAAACGTTTTACGTGCCCGTGTACATTGCCTTCATCTTGACTCGAGCGATGTTTTCTTTTCGATGTGTGAGAGTTTACAAAGTTGAGTGCCCATTTTATTCACACTTAGTCGGCTGCTTATAAAGATTAAATGTGACTAAATGATACTTTTGATTTTACGCTTAATTTCGATTTGTTTTTTTTTATTAATTTTATTCTGAAGATTGGGTTGTAAGTAATACACCAAAAGTGTACTCACACTGATAACATGTACTGATTTTACGGACAAACTGTAAATTTAGCAGGATTGCATTTGTCTATTTTTGATCGTCAAGTGCCTCGTAATCCATTGCTGAGAGTAGATCAATCTTTACTCAATATTGGACAATATTGTTTTATAAGATTCGCTAGAATGATATTACCTAAGTGTTCACTTCAACACTTGCATTTTGTTTTCAGATATTTAGAAGTTTCCTTACATGTTAAATAAGAAAATCTAACTTTAGAAAACAATAAAATATTGATATTTGAACTTGTGGAAAAATTGTATGATTTATTTGAAATTAACATGCCTTCTACAATACCAACCAATCCAGCCAATGTTATAAAACAATATTGTCACAATATTGAGTGAACTACTACTATATGGAGACTTTCCATAGACAAGGGTCTATAGATAATGTTTGCCTAATCTCATCCTTATCCCATATTATTATTTTGCTTTGCAAAAAATGTAGTTATAATAGACGTAGTTCAAGTTTTTCCACGATTTTTTTATATTTTAGTTAAAGAAATTAATTAGAGAAATAAGTTAGAGTTTACAAATCATTGTCTAAATATAAATAAATTAAAATTGATTCACCTCACTTGATCGAATACTGAGTTAAGCTTTTTTTCAACTCATTAATGTAAAATTCATTGTAAAATAGGAAAAACACGAACAGCTACAAAGATACTATGGGAATGCAACACATAAATCGTTTGAAACTGATGCTTCACTGTAATTAATTTCATGGAATTCAGTGACATTCGATGATTAAAATTTTCTTAAGAAACGCAAGAATAAGGATCTTTGTGCGAAGGTGGTCTCGGTATCGTGCCGTTATTATTTATTTTATCATACGCTTTCCCCTATAACAGTTTCCTTTTTGTGAATGCTTTGCTATTAATAATGATTGCTATTGATTTATAAGAAGGGCATTGTACAATCTACATAAAACCGTCATTCAATATCATTCTAACTTGATAGATTATTTTTTATAAGATTAAACAATGTTCATTTATAAAACAGTCATGCCGATAACTAAATTTTGACGCAAAAAGATTCGTAACTGTTCTGAAAAAAGGAAAGTAGTTTCAGTTCCATAAGTGCATTTTTATTTAATACTTTATTACGAATTTGAAAGCAGTTGTTCGTAGAAAGAAAATATTGTGTAATTTTAATGCAAGTTCAGTATTAAAATCATGAATGGCAGTTGCTTAATGTAAAAGCATTTTATAAAACTTTATAAATTTTTCATTTACAAAAGCCAATAATTTGAAGATAATTAAATTATCTCACATGACGTGAGAGATTCAAGTGATCCTTTCTTTCTCTTATATCGATGATGTCAATTAGTGTGAAAAAAATAACAAGTAACATCATTTTTCACTTTATCTACCTAAAATATTTAATTCGTAGCATTTTTTTAATATGATTTATTTTTTAACTCCATTTGTTCATCTTTATTTTAATTCTTAAGTTTCGCAAGGTTTTCTAATCTAACCATTTCATTATTTGTGGATTGAAAATGCAATTTGAATTTTAAAAACATAATTAGTCAGTCACTTTTTAAATAAATCTCTAAATCTAAAAAATATAAAATCGACACTTAACAATAATGTAAACAGTCGCACATTATAATAATAAACCGTTCACTTATTAAATAAGAGTTTGCTTCTTGATACGGAGTACTTGACCATTCACATTTAGAATGGTCAAATTTAGATTTTCAGATCTAGATGGTAAAACATGCCCAGGAAAAAAAATGTTGCCTTAAACTTTGTATGCCGAATAGATCGAAATAGTTTATTACGAAAATAACGAAATCGTCGTATACCTATAGAAAATGTTTTAGAATAATTTTTTCCTTACTAAAAAAGAGAATGATGAGAAGTGCAGTCTCTATTGATTGTGACTGATCAATTTGAGATGGAAATTTGAAATTAGATTGTCTTACAGATTGTGACGTAAATTTGGCGCGAGAATTTCAAACATCATTTAATCATTTTATATATATAACAGAAATACCGCGCACTTAGACTTCTAGCACCCCGGTCACTATAAAACATAGCAATTTTTCGAAAAGTCATCCTCAGTGTACTCACTTTGCACGGATTCGAAGAGGGCGGTGACGGCGGCGGGCGACGGCTTCTGAGGCAAGAGCGGACACAAGCCCTGCGGCACCGCCACGGCGCTCTTGCAGATCTCGCTGCTGCTGCTGCGATTGCTGAGGATCGGCATGTCGCTGCTGTTGCTGTCGTTACTGTCGTTGATGCTAGGCGGGGCTGGCGACGCTCCCTCCAGCTTCGCCTTCGCCTTCTTCTCCTGCGCTTCCTTCTCCCTTCGCATCCGCATCAGCTGCAATTTCGAGCAAATGTACATTTGGGAGATCCGTTTCAATGGAATCGTATCGACGCACGCGCGCGCTGACCGTATCGATTGCTCTTGACCGAGGCGCGGACGCCCCGTCAGTTCCGAGCTTCGAATCAACCCCTTCCTCGGTCTTGGCGCAAATTACACGTTATCGCCGTTCGGCCCTTAAGCGCGATCTTTTTACTACAGAGTTTCCGTGCGTGGATTCCGCTGCCTTGTGCATACTGAAAATTCCCCGAAGTCGGACGGTTACTTCGCCGATTTGCCGTTTAATTCGGCGAACTGAGGCGCAGGTGGCGCGAGAAAAGTCAAACGGACACTCACCGTTTCGAAATTTTGTCGCGCCCTCCTCTGCGCCGTTTGCTCCTTCATGACCTGCTGTCGCTGCGTGGTGTGTATGCACGACGGGCAGAGGCAGTATCTGAACTCGCACTCCCTCTTGTGCAGCTTAACCTCGACCTTCTTGCCGTGATTCTGGCATCGCGAGCACTTCGGTACGCGCTGGTTCGGCTTCTTTTTCGGAGTCGCCGTCGACTCCGCCTTGTTCGTCCCCATGTCTTCGGACTGATCCATATCTTTGTCACTATCACTATTGCAACAACTTTTTGCCCTTAAATTTTTACTTATATCAGCGCAATCACTCGATCACACAATTGTCACATACGAGTTAATTCATCGTGGATCGCTGGATCTTCTCTGGATTCCCCGTCTGCGATCCTCACTGGTGAAGTCTGAAACAGAAATTTAACGATTCGAGTTTAGCTTTACGAACTGCTAATTGCGCGGCGAAATTTAACAAGAACGGTGTAAAATTAATCCAAAAACCGCGAATGATTAAAGTTTCTTTATAGAGTTAAGCAAGTCTGATTAAGTATAATGTTAAGTAGCGACGATAAATTGCACTATAAAGTTTTAAGTGAAGAGACTGTTGTGTAAGTACAATGCATCCATAATTTTAGAACAATACAATCCCATTACTACGGAAGAGTAATCGATCGTCGCATCGCAGTCAATAGTCTAAATCGGGAACGCGCAAGAATAGTCCTTTTTAAATGTATTCCCGATTATTTGTTCAATTAAGATTCTCTTGATCGTTTAAATAGTAATAAAAAAATCATAAACAAATTATGACTCTGTAAAAGTGATATCCTACTATTTGATGTTTATAACGGAAATTCGAATAATTAATTATTAAAGTTGTTTAAATTAACATGGAATGTACAAAATAACATAATTTGCATTAATTAACTGTTTTTAAAGAAATTTTATATACTCATATTAGCACAAGCCTATTAATCAATCGTCTTTACATCAATATTAAAAAAGACACATATCCAAAGGGAAGTATCACAGGTTTAGAATATGCTCACCCCCTTGCAAATAGCGACCGTGAGGTCATATACTGAAAAGATCATTTACCTATACGGGAGTAGTATATACGCACATATTCTGAGCAAAAAAGTGAACTCCGGAATTTGTTTAAATACCTCATTTTTTTCTGAAAACTTGAAATTTGAGCATGTAATAACTCAAAGGGTTAAAATAAAACATTTAAGCTCGTTTAACCAGTAGATGGAATCAAAAAAGTACTATATCACGTAAGAAAAGAAACTATATTTATAGAGGAAGAAAAAATTGTAAAACGGAAAAAACCTCGAAATATGTTTTCACGTGTTTGTGCTTAAAAACAATTCCATGCGATTCCAACAGATATTAATTTTGAATAAATAATGAAGAAAGTGAGCAGAATCATTATTGAATTACAAACAAAAAATTTTGAGATAAAAAGTGAAATCTTTGTATTATAATGAGGCTGATAGCTGCTTGTTTACAGATAAAACATCATTTCTTTTTAGCCCGGCATACAGTTTACTCAAATATAACGTTTGTAAAAGAGTCAAATTGAATGAAACAGTTTTTTTTCTCTTTTCTATTAACGAATTATAAAGCCCCAACGTGATATCGTGAAAGGCGTCATAATGAACGTTGAGTGCCGGTGCGATCTAAATTTCGTGTAGAGTAATTATTTATAAGAATGTCAGGGGTTTTGAATAATCGACCTTTCGATTAGACGAGTACGCGAAATAGCTTCCTCTCGCCCGACCGCTGACGAAGTTAACGTGGAAAACTGCACAGATTCTATTACATTTGGTTAGTAATTGACGTTCTGATGGACAAAAAGCACTTAGTATATTTCATTTAATGAGCCTTCAAGACTAATCAGCGTGAAATTTTGATATTTTCGTAGGCTCCGGGGCGCGCTCGCGTCAGTGTCACCTATATACGTGTATGTGTGTAGGTGCGAGCGCGCGCAGTGCGACGAATGAGAAAAACACGTACAAGTCCGAATAGTATCGTATTAATTCAACGTTTATAATTTTTTTTTTAAATTATCGCTAATGTACTTATTTCAAGCTCCCCGCGGCGTTATCAAGCTGCTCTTGAGAGGTATCGCGAATTTGTACACCATGTAATTTATTCGTCTGTAGATATATCGCAATTTATCGGCTCTTATGTAAAGATGATAAAACTTTTATCCGCGAAATTCCCTGCAGTTTCAAAATTATTTTCATGTGTCAATTGAAAATTTTATCCAATGAGAAAATAATGCTACCGCTTATTTTCTCGCTTTGCCAGTGAGCGACGAGAACTTTCGTTTCCGATGCCAATCAAAATCAATGGCTAACGTTAATTCTTTTCCTTCATGAAGGTATATCTTTTTAGATAAACTACAGTCCCGTCAGTCATTGCTAAAGCAGTCGTTCGCCGTTGCAAAAGTTCATCCTTCATTAACGATAAGATTGGAAAGACTGTTTGCATGTACTTTAGATAGGTTTATCGAACGATGCTATATTGACGATTGGAAACAAAGTATCACACTGTGCACTGGGCTCCGATAAGTTTTTTCTTCGCTTAATCTCGGAGATGCATAGCTGCGCGAATTAAATTGAGAGCTAAATTGATAAAATCAGTCAATTTTGCTTCTACGATCGAATAGATGTCGTATGGACATTTCACAGAATTCTTAAAAGAACAATAAATGAGCTTTATTCATTTTTTGAATATTGCATGTTAAATTTTTTTTACTGAAACAATTCGTATATTGTGTGGCCTTTACAGTATTCACTTTAATTAAAAGCATTATATATAAAGCACATACATACATAGAAATAAAAAACTTAATAAATAAAATCGCGTTAGATATAAAATAAATAACATTTTTATTCTTACGTACGTTTAATAAAATTTTAAAGACATCTTAGACTATGCATGAACGAAAGATACCTTACAAAAGTTCGCTATAAAATGTTGATATAGCAGAAATATCATTAATTCATGCGACGTAAAGTGCTTATAACAAAGCAAACACATTGCAGAATTCAGCATAAAATGTTTAGCCGATCAATAAAGCGTCGTGATATCGTCTTGAATGTCCCGAGAGAATTTTTTTTAATAATTGAAGAAACAGTGTAAACCAGGGCAACATATTAGCCTCCTCGCTCTCAAAATACCGCGATTATTTTTATCGGCGCGCTAAAAAGAAACAGAGTTTTTTCTTAAAAAATGATCGGTCGCACGACGAAAGTGGGCGTGCGAAGGCGAGATATATAGACGGAAAGAGAGGAAGACCGAGGAGTATAAAAAAAAAGCGAGGAGGCCAACAAGTCCGCAACTCGCGTGTACCGAGTGTGTAATACACAAGCATTGTCTCCTAACACAATCAATTACGCGCCTGATCGAATGCCATCCACCCGGCGTGTCTCGCGTGACCGAGTCGCCGTGGTATTTTGCCTGCGATGCTCGCCCGAACGACCGCCCCCGAATCCTCACTTTTGTTTACTCCCCCGGAATTGGCGACCCTCGCGCTCTGCCGATTTGCCGCGGCTAAAGTACAGCTCTCGGTAAAGCGCGAGATTTGAGTCACGAGGTCGCGAATCTTCGGACTAATCGGGAGCGACGCTCAGGCTGTGGTGTGCGTGCACTTAAGTCGTCGCGGAGCAATGATACCCGGTGGCGATAGCGAATCGGAACCGGCACTCGCGGGGATCGAGAAGAGCGGCTCCGTTGCGCGACGATTGCGAATCTTGGAATCGAACTGTTAAAATCTCGCTCGATTATTACATTTCAACTTAATAACTTAACTTGCTTTCTGGAATTTTCCGGTCTAATAAAAAGACTCCCGCGAAATGGAATTTTGCTTCCGTTTGCTTCTTCTCATTTTCTTTTTTCTGTGTAACATACTTGGCGTTTCTGCAATTTGCGCTTGTTTTACGCGTCAATTTTGCAGGCTCTATACCGTTGTGAATGTGAATTTCCGCAAGTAATAGCGAAATTAAATAATTATGAGAAAAAAGTATTCTTTGTATTATGACATTAGGTGAATATTTAACGAAATATCGAGCTCCGCTCCCCTGCAACATTAATGAATCTACAACTTTGAAACATGGTATAGTTCACTTAAAAAAGGGGGAAAACTCCGCGCTCGGTAGTAATAAAAATGTAATTAGACGTGCGAGTGGCGCAGCCTAGAATACACTATATCTCCGGCGAATGCAGGCCGGCTACATTGTCATACGAGGCGGACGACATAAGTTTAAAAGATGACTTGGGACGGCTGCACGCGAGATGCGATATAGCCTCTCTCGCCGGCGGGCGAGACGCGTAGCGTGCCGGCCGCGCGCTGAAACGGTTTATCGTCTGAGCGGCAAGATTGTCACCGCTTCCATAATATTCGTTCGACGATAAAAGCCGATCGATTCGAAACTCGCGTGTAGCCTGCGCGTCCGCGCGAGCGCACCGCAAACGCGTAATTATTTTACTTTTGCTCGTCTATTTCGCTCGCGCGCGCTCGACGAAAGTCGCACCGGAGAGAGGAGAGGAAAAAAAATCGAGCTTCGCGACTGAGCGAACTGCAACGCGAGCTAATCGGGAGCGACCGCGCCAGGGGGGCGGCGCGCTCGTCAGGACGCGCCAAGCCGAGATTTTTCAATCGGACGCGCGGCGAAACCGATTTTTTCCTCTCTTTCATACATAATTAACGCGCTGGCGGTTTCTTTTCTTCTCTTTTTTATTACTCTTTGCTTCGCGTACGCAAGGACGGGCCGGGAGCGTTGCCGGGGATTTAAAGAAAAGGCCCTTGGAGAGCTTCTTATCGGATCAAGAGAAGAAAAGCTCATCGGCGGGTTGCGGCTGATTATACAGGTGTGTGCACAAGTGTCGGTGCGCTCCGCTATACAATGTTTCGCCGTTCGAGCGGTGGCTTATCGCGCGCGCCTCGCCGCTAAATTACGTTTCGAGCGCCTCGCGAACTATATTTAATTCACGGAGTTTCGCCGCTCGCGTAGCCTCTGACGGACGGCGCGTCTAGCCCTCCTTCGGCCGGTGAATAATTCAGCGCGGATTTACCTCTTCATTAGCGGCGTCCGGAGCGAAGGAAACTCATTGAAGGCGCCGCGTAGCGCGCGACCGATAATCGCGCGGCTCCGAATCGTTGGGCGGCGCGCGTCCGGCCTCTCTCAAGGCGAGCGGGTTCGCCGGCGCTCGGCCGACGGGAATATTTGGCGCGTCGCCGCCGAGGCTCGGGCACTCGGACTCCCAACGTCATCCGAGCTCGGCGAGGTGTGTACGCGCGCGCGCGCGCGCGAGGGGGGGAGGGACTCAACTCACCTGCCGCTTGCTGAGCGGAGCCGGCGGTCCCTCGGTGCACGGGCGCAGGTTCTCACGCGGAACACTCGGTGCATCGCCCGCCTGGGCCGTCGGCTTGCGCGGGTCACGTGCGCCCGAGCATCCCCGGCTCCGTCGGCGCGCTCTACCCACCGGGACTCGGAGCGAGGCTGCACGAGGAGGCACACTCGGAGGCGCGGCGGAGTCTCAGCGCCTGGGGGTGTAGGCGAGGGTTCGCGGTAGCATCCCCCGTTCGGGGGGCGAGAGGTCAGCGCACCAATTCGAATCTCGCGCCCCGGCGGAGTCAGGCGCGTCGCCGTAGCGGCATTACACTGCACGGGGCGCGCGCGCGCGACTGGTACCTGCAAGGTGCGAAATAGCCTCGGAGCACGCGGCCGGACGAGCGGGGCGAGTGCGGAGCGCGGACCAGCGAGGCTCACCACTATGCAGTCGGTAACTCACTAAGTCGTTGATAGCGGTGGCTCGCCGTCGAAATGCACGTTGGCCGCTGCCGCTCGCGCGCTCGACCGCCGCCGGAGCGGAGTGGGGCGGACTCGCAAGCGGAGAGAGGGAACCTTCGCCGCGGAGGCTGGTGTGCGAGCGAACGATCGCGTGTATATATGTGCACTACGTTGAGAGCTCGGTTGGTGTGCGCTCGTCCTCCTCTCGTCTTCGTGGACGTCACGGTTACTGTCATTCGACGGCCGCCAGCGGGGCGATAAATAAAAATACGCGCGAGCTCGTGGTGTGTATGCTTGTGCGAACGGTAACCGAGCCGCGCGACACTTCGAAACCGAGATTGTGCACTTTTTTTGTTCGTTCGCTCTCGCGCGAGCTTTCGCGGGAAGTCGCCTCGATAAGCTCGTCGTTCAATGAGTTTTGCGGGCTGATTGTACGCGCTCGAGGCCTCACAGAGTATAACGAGTAAACTGAGTTGCGCACTTTGGCTCCTTTTTTTTCGTCGCTGCTCCTCGAATTAAATAAACTCGAGGGTTTACAGCTGCTCGAGTGTTTTGTTCTATCGCGATAATATACAAATTTCATTTAAAAGGCATTTTGCGCGGCGGGGAGGAAAAAAAGGGGGAGGAGGATCGCGCGGGGGGAAGGAGAGCATCCCGATGTCTTAGGCTTAAATAAAATATGCGGAATAAAATGTTAATAGCCAGATTTGTACTTGCGTGCACTTTTTGTAAGCGGGAATTGCGCGTTTGCGCGAACTGAAAAACCTGTTACTGCGGTTATGAATAAAATTAACTTTCCGTACCGTACGCGAGCGCGAGAGCATAAGGGGTATTACGGAAATATTGAGGAGCGAAAGAACAAACGGAGAGAAACCGGACGGGAAGGGCAGGTATTTAATAGCCGAACTAACCGGGAGGAGAATTGTCCACAGTATATTTTTGTTTCTCATCTTTTCTTTTTCCTTTACCTTCCTTCCTTTTTTTGTACTTGCGGTGTACTACCACACTTGCTAGCCCTTTATTGCACTTTCACTTGCACTGTCCTCACCACTCGGCTCTCTCTCCCTTTTTTCCGGCCACCGCTTTATTATTGTCTCATCGTTCGTTTTCCTTTATTACAAGCCACTTTTACACGCGCCCCGTTCCGCTTTTTTCCCCCCTTTCCGCGCCGAGGATTGGCTAAGGCCGCGAGCAACAAAGACGTTGCCCTCGGAAGATTGTAATTGTTTACGAAAAAATAAATCACAGTCGCTCGGTTTTTTTCGTGTATCGTTATCCTTATAAGCAGTTTTTTTAAGAAATCAGCGAGAAATATATTGTGCTTTTGACGAAATATTGGAAGTAACGTGTTGCCTATTAGCCCCAAGTGTGTACTCTAATGATGTTTAAAGTGAAACCTGATGTGAAGTTTTACATATGTTTGAGTTTATAACCTTTGTACGGTCGGGGAGTATAAAAAAGGCCGGGATCAATTACAATGTATACTAGTCTCGTATGAATGGCATATTCATAGAAACGGCGAAAGGGTGCATTTCAAGAGGCTACCACAAAGGGCCGCGAACACATGCTTTTTTTTCTCTCCTTCTATTAACGGCGTTTATGGTATACACGCAGAATAAATAAAAATTTCAATCGGCACAAAGGAGGATCATTCCGCACATCAAGTAACCTAAATTCTCTTTCAAGTGCGCCTTGAATAAGAAGCCTGAATGAGAGTGAGAGGCTCATCAAAACAATTCTACGCGTTATGAATTATTTTTTTTTTTTTCAGTCGAAAGTCCAAATTTCGGGATGAGATTTTTTTTTCGGTCGTTAAAAAAGCACCGAAACCTCTCCCCACGTCGTACCTACACACCGGGGGCAGCAAGCAACGCACGGTCCGGCCGGGGAATTAACGCGCTTATTATAACCGATCGGGAGCTGATCGCAACTTTTCCCCCCGCGTTCACGGAACGGTCGTAAAACGAGCGACACACGTCATTCTTCGAATTCAAAGTTCGAACGGAATAATAATTATATCCGTGACGCAGAGGCGAGGAGCGCTTCCTTCGCGTTTATGCGTTCTCCTCTTTACCGCCCCGCCCTCCCCGCGCCGTCTCTTAGTTTCCACGTCACCGGATCTTGAAATCTCGCTCGTATAACCGGCGGCGCCAACTGCATTCTAGAGGAAGACGTGTCGCGCGCCCGATTATCATGCCGCGGCCGACTTGCGCGCGCGCAGCTGTGTGCGGGCACAATGCGTACGTACGCCACCTACACATTAGCGCGCGCGGGCGTCAGTCGCCGGGACGGCCTGCGCATAAAATTTGCCCGGGTATAAGCGCGCGAGGGGCTGTAAGGTTCGCTCGGGACATAAAATTTGCGCGTGTGCGTGCGTGATCCGGAGCCTCCTCCGTCTGCGCGGGTACGAGCGCGGACGACGCGTTGGACGGTCCAGGGGAAAGGAGTAGCCGAGACGAGGGTGTCGCGCTTATCCACGAGCTGACACGCGGTAACTACACGGCGAGATAGAAATTCGCTCCTTTTCCTTTTCGTCGTCTCAACGCGTTTGATAGCGCAGCGTTTGTTTCCTTTGTTTTTCTGATGATATTGAACGCTCCGCTGTTTACGGGCGGTCAATCGATGTTACGGGTGCCACGGGACAAAAGTTTTTTTCCCTTGCGCTTACAACGACATAATGACTACGTGTGCAACAAAATTCTTCATTGATAATTTGTTGAAATTTTTTCTCGGAAATCTAGCTCTTACTATATAACTAGTGCAACTTTGCGTGTCCGACGGCTCGCTTATAGGAGGAAGGAAAACCGAGGACGGAACCCACGTATTCCGTGGAATGTGCGTGTGCAACGTAGTCTCATATTCTCGGAGGTGTATTATGCAGGGGGAGGGGGGATACCTGTTAAAGGCCTGACGAAAAAAAAATACGCGACAAAGAGAAAAAAGAAGCGGACGTTATTTTCGTTGTATTTCTTACTGCTACATTCTTCGTGTATTTAGCTGTATACTTTTTCGAATCGAAAAAATGTAAAAAAAAAAGAATTTTATTAAATATTCATCGCCGGTATCGAAAATGAATATCGAGGCTCAAATCAAAATTCAATCAGTGCGGCGATAAAAAAAGAACGAACCCGACTCGGCGTCTAGACGAACTTTCGTGCGGTGGCGGTCGTAAAATCTCCGTCGTGCGCGCGCGAAACCCTCGCGGCTCGTCCCCCTCCTCATTTCTCCGAAGAAAATATTTCTCCTCGATACTTTTCGAGTCAAGCAGTCAGTCCGACGTTGCGAGCGACCTGCGCGAGGAGGGGAGCCGCAAATCGCCGCCGATGAGTTCGCCTTGTTTTTTTTTTATTCTTTCGCCTCTTGATCGTTCGCCGGCGAAAAGTTTAACGCGCCCGCGCGATCGATCGCGTCCAGAGCTTATACTTTGTATGTCAGAAGCGGCTCGATTAATTCGAGCCACCCTACGAGCCAGGCGTGCCTCTTTCAAAATTCATGGAGGAGCCTTAATTCGACGCTTATAAAAATAGCAGGGGTGCGATCTGGCGCCGCGGCGGGGTTCGCTTGACGCGCGGATCGACGCTGGCAGGGGGGTGGGGAGAGGCTGGACGATCGCGACGCGGAGCGCTAGTCAACGCTCGGGCAGACGCTGGATCGGACGGCCCGAAAAATCCAGCCGATTTTTTAGGCGGCGCGCTTACAGCGTGACCCTTTAAAAATATCCGTTTCATTATTACGCGCTGGCCGGCGCAGCGGACGCGGGCGGTTATTAATGTTGCACGCTCGGCCGTCCGAATCGATGAGCTACATCGGGTCACTCCCCGCGGGAGGTATAATATTAAGCGCGAAAATATTCGAGGAATCGCTCGCTCGGGTCTCCCCAGCTAACGCGATTGAATTTTAACTGTGACATTCAGACTTGGTGTAAAACAATTATTTTCTCTAATTGCCATTTAAGCGGCGAACAAAAAGACTGACCGTGGGATCAGCCAGTTTTGTTTTTTGCTCCGCTACTTATTTACACATTCCTCCAAAGGTGGAAAGGGAGGGGAAAAAAGCGATCCTCGCTGTGTGTTATACTCTACTCTTCAATTCGTATAATCAGTAAATAAGTTAATTGTATAATCTTCTTAAGCAAACAGGTTTTGCCGGCGAGATTTTCCACTTTCTTATTTCGGCCGCGCGAAAAAGCTCTCGATTCCTTAAGAACAACAAAGGAACTGCGCGCATAGTGACAAGTGCGTGGGCCGATCGAAAAAAATTCAAGGAGACAAATTGTAGTCCCCGGATTGAAAAATACAAATCAGTTGCGAGTTAACCGCAGAGTAAGAGACGAAAAACGAGAAGCGAGCACCTCGAGCGGACAGCGTAATAACCCCGCAACTACGTTAAATCCCGTGCAGATGAACTGCGGTTTCTTGCTCGGCGTACCGAGTCCGCCGAGCACAACAAAGTTTCCTCCCAAGGAGATCCACGGGTTGAACACCGCGTTACAAAGTGCGCGCCCGTACGCCGGTGCCAATATAATGCGGACCGGCCTTTGAGCCGAGAGCTGGGCGCGTTGAAATGCATACAGTGTATGGCCTCTAAAAATAATGGGGTTGAAATTCGAAACTCCTGCCGCCGCCGCGCGACCGAGAATCGGATATTCTCGTCTCCGAGAGCCCGCAGGAGCGAATTGGACAAAAAGTCTGGGATCGAGACGTTACCAAGGGAAATTCGACGTTTATATTAATTCACTCGCGTCTCCCGTCGTAAGTCGTAAAAGTCTCGGAGCAGTGACATTCCCCCCCTCCCCTTTTTTTTACAGCGAGCAAATACGAATGAAAATTCACGGTCGACGAGGAGATACGCAGACGCGTAAAAGAGTCAACGGACCCGATAAGTCTGTGGGAGCTGATATTCGTATTCTGGTCGGCCGGGTACGTCGTAAACTACAATGTATGTTGTGTCCCCGACTATCACTTTAGCCAAGGTCTCTGCTCTCCTCGGCAGTCCGGCTGCGTTGATTCAAATGGGGCTTCTGGCCTCATTGAGCCCGGAGTAGTTTCGGTCCCACCGCAACGTCGCCGACATTGGCCCGCGAATGCGATAGTCCGCTTCCTTTTTTATCGCCGCCAGAAGAGCCGCTACCTCAACCCTTTTTGGTTAAAAAAAAAGATATTATACCGCTTGATTTGAACGTTGTTGTAACGAGGCGAAGCCGAGGGCGTTATGACGCACGTCCAGGGCATCCAGTTTTCGGTCCAAGTATTGTATACGATTTTTCT
>UXGC01000671.1:0-66579 GCA_900480045.1 Eurytoma adleriae | reverse complement strand
TTTGTACAATGACATGGACCGTTTTTAGTCGAAACCCTTCGGACCTGTTTCTGTTCCATATTTCTTTCCGTGTAGTATACTGTTCTTTCGATCGAGTGGAAAACATCGACGGCAGCGTCAGTTCGCGTAAGTACTTTGTTATCGGATCACTACCGCGTCCGCGTTCGCCTCCGCTCGGATTTTCGAGGATTCGCCGGGAGGTGAACGACTCCGGACCCGTAAACATCAACCGCCGGCTGCACTTGGACGCGACGCTGTTTGTTTCTTTTTTCCTCCGGGTGGACAATGACTCTTTTTCGCTGTTTTGCCACGGCGAAGTCAGTGGGGAAGTGATTGCGATCACTTTGTTTAGAAACGAAAAAATATTTGGAAATTAACACGGGTCCCGCGTGAAAAAATTGGGCCAATGACCGCTGTGATGTGTAAACTGTGCTGCTTTGTTACTCAAAGCAATTTTTTTTATGATTTAGTTGATTTATGATTATTAAAATAAATGTAAAAAATAAAGTATATGTTAAATAAGTGATAAAAGTATAACTCGCAACGGAAGGTCGAAGGACGCAAATCGTATGATTGTGAGCAAACTCTGCAGAATTATTTTGTGGTCTATAAAGTAATGACTAGCTATAGCAATGAAAATAGGATATATTTTAAATTAAACTTTTAAACTTTTCGAAATTACTTCCAAAATTTAATTACAAATATAATTTTTGAATCTATAAAGACTTTTTGTGTTTTACTTCATTTTTATTTTTTATGCATCTTTGTGCGACATTTAATTTACGAGAAATTAGATTTTTTATAAATACATTTCCCCTAGATTTTTTAAAAATGTAAACTATTTTTGATACTATGTTCCATTCGAGAAATTTTTGGACTAAAGAATCATGCTATACACCCACTTCAGTCTTCTTCACCTCAGTAACTATTCCAGTTTAGAATAAATATTTAAACAATGAAATAAAATACTTACATTTAAATCATTGTTTTTTGTAAATTTTTAAAGAGTAGTAAAGTACACAATGAAATCTGATAAATCGCGTTCTCACGTCAATTACAACAGTACTCGGGGAGAAAGGACCTCTCCGAAGGAACTTTTTCAAAATCCTCGTTACCCGAATTTCCGTGTCAGAGCCGTCGGCAATATTAATATTATTTACGGACGAAAAATTGAGCCACGTCTGAGTTACGGGCGGGTGGAGAGGGCCGCGCCGAATGGGCCCCGCGGAGTTTACGGGCGGATCGAATCGCCGCGCGACCTGCCGATAAATTTCGCCAGGGACTGCGAGTCCGCACGCCGGAACTTGAGAAATTCAAGCCGAAATACTCGTCGCCTTTCGACTCGTCGATGAAGTCCCCGCGTTTCAAAAAGAATTTCAATGAAAAACTTGGTACTTGCAGGTAAAGAGATTTTTGTTATTTCCTGGGACTATTTTGTCAGATAAAGGAACATGTCGTTACTTATAATTAATTGTATTTTAATGTATAATTAATGTTATTAAAATAACGCATTGCGCGAATATTTTTGAGAATATTGTGGCATATTCTATTTTTATCAGTTAATCGAGAGTAATAATTAATTTTTAATAGTAAAATATTTAAGACGAATTGGGAAAACAAGAAAAATCTGAAACTAATTTTTTTCGCAAAAGTCTTTTAATTTAAATATTTAATTCATTAAAACATGCTGAAACACAGCAATAAATTGTGGAATCTAATTAATTTAGTGATTTAAAACTAGAGCTTATAGGTATAGGAAATACTTATATATATTTACTGTAATATTTATGCACATGGAGTCATGATGTTTTTAGTAATTAAATATTAAGTATTTAATATTTAAGGTACAGAATAAAAAAAAAGTTGAGATATATTACAAATAATATTTTATCGCAATTTTAGTACAATTAATAATCGTAAAAATAATTAGAGCAAAGAACTGTACATACTGGAGTGTCTATTACGACACCCTGTTGAATAAATCCGTAAAGAAGCTGAGCAGCCGTAAAAATTCAACGATCCTTATTCCATCCAATTACACCCGCAAGCTTAATACACAGAAGCGCCATCCTGAGCAAACATCAAACACCGCCAGACGAAACCATCTCCTTTCCACTGCAATATACCCTACAGCGAACGTTTCATTCTCTTTCTCTCGGTTCATCGCCCAAACTTGCTAGGCTTAATTATAGATAACTTTGTTGCTAATATGTTCAAAATAATCTTTTATTATTCTGTCTGATAAAGATAATAATAAACTAAGCAAGCGCGAATATGTCAACAGTTAGTTCCGTATTTAAGGTATACTCCTTTCACAAACTTTATACAATAACAGTAGAATTACAACGCGGAAATGTATAACGAAAATTTTATATAGCTCACTTAAGTGTAGGTGAACAAGAGCTTCGCTTGACACATCACGCGGCATTAAGAACGTGACTAATTGGAAAAACACGACAGATGCCAGTTATCCATTTTTGCACGGATTTATCTTTCGCCGGGCGAGATAATGTATCAGGAAAAGAAGGAGAAGCGGCGCATGTTGTACCGATTAATTACGAAAGCCGAATATTCAGCGATATAACCAACAATTGACCTTCGCGGAAAATTAAATAATCCTCAAACTGACGAACTTCTCTGCTAAATTTTTCTCGATATTAAGAGGAATATTTCCAGTGCGCTCTTTGTTATATTCCAAGTTTCTTTCTTCTTCTTTCATAATGAAGACGAGTAAAATATCCGAAAAATTGATGCACTCAAAAAGAAATTTAGTTATTTAAACTTTTGATTGTTCAGTTTTCTCTCGAATTGAGTGATTTATCAATTTTTTTTTTGTCCTTCCTTATAATATTAGATATTTATAATTAAAAATTATAAATATATCTAAGTATCGTTAAATACACAGTAATAAAAATCACTTCCGTTCCATTGACTACATATCATCGATCAATGGCATAATCACTTGAAAAGGAAAGAATCGACATCCACTTTCGAAAATAAAAAAAATATCAGCTGTACAAACTTTAGAAAAAAATCCAATGGATCCGACGGAGGAGACGCCGATCGATCGCGCGATTTTTATTTGTAGGGCCAAATATTTGCCTTGGAAATTTCTCCGCAGACTCGCGCGCCATTTCAAATTTGCTTAATCTGTGCCGCCGTCTCTCGAAACGATCAGTCACACTTAACGTCCGCGCGGGCTGAAGTGACTTCGGCTTAGGGGTTGCCTTAAAGGGCGGACAGAACGGAAGAAAAGACGCGGGGGCGAGCTTTTGTCGCCCTCTCCTGCCTGCCTCAGCGTTTTACGCTTTTTTTCTCTTTCAAAATATCGAATTTATTATCTCGGAGCTGCAGTGCTGAGCTTTCGGCCTGGTTAATTAAGGTTGTCTGGAGTTAAGCTGATTAATTTACCAAGGTTTTTTTTTGAGAATTTGTGCGGAAATGTGTGGACTTTTAATTTTTCAATAGTTTACTGCATTTTTTTTACAATAAACATGGATGATTTTCTGAAAAAGTACATTTTTTTGGGTGAACATCATAGAATGTTATGTTTTGCATAAAAAAGGGAGAATAATTTTTATGTCAAATTCTCTCCGTTAGTACCATTAACAGGATTTTTTTATGAACGTTAATATCATTTTTAATTTAACTGCGTATTTTAATAAACAAATCGTAAGAAAAGATTGTTAATAAGATTTAAGATGAAGCCCTAAATCTCTATGCTTATACAACAAAAATCTCCTTTTATCTCTTAACTGCTTCTTTTACTAAAACGCTGAGTCCAATAAATACTTCACGTTACTTATTCCCTATAAATTATCTAAAAATCACCCCAACGCTAAATTTCCCGCTAAAGCTTATCGGAACTGGAGCGCCGCGCGGATTTATTCATTATTTCGTCTCGAAAAAAAGGGCAAAACAAATTTTCATCAGCGCCGGGGACTCGAATTCATCGCCGCCGCCTCTCGTCCAAAATAATTCACGGCGTACATAAGAAAGAAAAACAACCGAGTATACGCGCCACTCGCACAAAATCCACTCGCAAACGCGCCAGGCTCGCCCTTCCCCATCGGGCCGCGTATAACAGTCCTTCGTCGCGTTCCCTTCGGCGACGTAAAGATAGAAAGAGAAAGATAGAGAGAAATAGAACGAGAGAGAAAGGGAGAAGTATATGCAGAGCGAGAGAGAGAGATGAACGTACGAGGAAAAGAGGAGGAGTAGTGGCGACACGTGCGTCGTCGGGGGGAGTCTCCTAAGGGTCTTGCTCCGTTACACTAATTGTTATTTGTACGCCCCTCGCTCCCGGTCGCCCTTAAAGGACGCCGAGTTAACCGGGAGGCCGGGAGAAAACTTCGCTTAGTTCCTTTCGAATTTATACTTTCCGGCACTGATAAGCGAGTATAAAGCTTTTAGGTTTCAAATTTTTTTTAATACTAGCAATATTCAGCGCGCTTCGCGCGTTTAATTTTTTTCATACCTATTTAATAAAATTCTCCAAAATTCTTTGATTATTCCAATAAATGTATTAAATTAAGGTAAAAAAATTTAAAATTTTCGGATCATTGAACCTGATTATTAGTCATTGACTAATTAAATCGATTATTCAAAAGCTTCAAAACATTCTGTCGTTATTTTTTAAAGAGAGGATCCTATAACATTTTTTTATTATTTTATATGAAAAATTTTTGAATTTTCGCGCCGTTGAAACGGCATTCTGCGAACTTTTTTAATGAGAAAATTACTCTCAAATGAAAGTTAACTCACAAGTTTCTACATTTTTTATACAGAATTCAAACTTCATTGTAATTAATTGCTGCCATTACTACAACTATACCTAATGAAAATTTTCTTCTTTTTACTGACTTATTTTACATTCAAATACATAGAAAAAACAGAAACACGATTATTTGTTTAAAGACAGTTTAACAATTACACAAGAAGTCGGTCCAGCAGGGGAGGCGAGACAAGAATCGCGCGCCTTCTTCTAATCTGCACGTGCGCGTCTCCTCTCGTATCGAAAAATCCCTGCAAATATTATCGAAGAAGAGCCGCGGAATCTTCCCCCGTCGCTCTCGCAACGCTCGGCGTCGCTCGCATATATGTTTGCGCACCTCGCCGGCAACACTCGCTATACTCGGATTATTGCGCGCGTCGCGAGCTTCGCGCTTTGCTTCCGGATTATTCCACACCCCTCTCCTCTTCTTTCCTCGCTTTTTCCACCGATATTGTTTAACGTTACTTTTTTGAGCGCACACACGCGCAGATCCCCGTGCAAAAGCGACTCTGCAGCTTCTCTTTGCCCGCTTTTGTTGCAGCGCGGATTTGCGCATCTACGTGCTGAATGCTAAATTGCACTCGTCGGTCGACGCGCCTTTTTTTTTGTTATTCGAATCGCGCGACGGGAAAATGGGTTTGCCCGTTTTTTCAGAGGTTAATAGGAACTTTTCGCGAAAAAAAAGGCGAGCGCGTGTTTGGAAATAGACGCGCGGCGAGTGGACGCAAACTTTTTTTTCGGGATGCGCGACGCGATGAAAATGTACATACGAGAGTCTGTCGACCTTTTTTTTTATTTTGAGAGGCGCGCTGCAGCCGTGACTGAACATACAAACGTATCGCTTTATTTTGTGTGTGTACTTTATAAACATCACGGACGTAAAAAGTATAAAGTAAAATAAAAATACCAAAAAAAGCGACGTTTCATATCTAGTATACTTCATACTTTTTTCACGTAACAGAGAAAATTCAAAAAAATGTATGTGCGACCATTGGAAATTCAATATGTGCAGTATTATCTAATCGGGATGATAAATTTAAAAAGAATACATTCAACCCCAAATGATTCATCACGAACATATCCAAAGTGTGAATAATTCAACTCGACATTACAGTGCACATATTATATATATACGTAAAGAGAGGAGATAAAAAATGAGACTATTTTTACATACGATGTGGAAACTTTATAATTAAAAACGACTCTTTTAAACACACGAACGCCGCTTCGGTAATTTGATAAGGTGGTATCAGGGCGCGTTACGCATAGATCTCGGAATGCCGCATGCAGCTTTCCGAGTTTGCGTTTGCATACTGCGAAAACGCGCCGCATCGGAAATACCGGCGATGACGCAAAACGCAGCATGGTGCTAGGGTATGGTGATCATGGAAGCACTGACCGCGTTAAGACTTTACAGGAAAATATAGTCAAGTTTTTGTGGGCGATTTTAATGTAGGAGGTCATCGGATCACTGGAGCACTTATACTTCGGGAGATTTCATAGATATACGTGTATAAAAGAAGTCAAAATTTTAGACTTATAAAGTGGTGGAACTGATTTTTCTTTTTTTTAAAAGAATTTTTTTCGATTTTTTTATTGTAACATGTTCAATTTGTTATAAGAGACTACAATTAAGGGGTACAATTACAGTGATAGACAAATTTTGAAGGAAATTTTTGTATAATTATGACAATAAATTTATTTGTATGTCTACGTGTAGTGGAAAAAATGTATTTTACAAAAATTAATCTTGCACTTTAAACACTTATACTTTAGTTTCTTATCCACTTATAAGAAAAAACGATCTAATCTTTTAAATAATAATATTATTATTATTTAAAAACTGATTTGTTAGTTTACACTTGTCAAATTATAAATATGATATACACGTTCATTTTATATAAATATCCGCAAATAACATTTACGCAATCAGTTGCAATGATTTTAAATAAAATGTCAATTAAAAAAACATTGTTACCATATTAAACATTATAAATTTATTTAATTTCTTTTGAAATGAAAATCCACATTTGAGATAATAATATGATATCGACGGAGTTTCTTCTTTACTTACAACCCGATAAAAAAATAAATTAATAAAAAACACATTCTCACTTACGTATTTTGCACGAAAAAACATTCGTAGATAATAGTAGTTCGCGCACTGGAGAAGTTGGTGTTAGACTGAGGCCAACTCCACGAGCGTCGATGTCTCGCGAAAAACTGCACCGCTTCGCACATTCGACCCGAGTCCGGTGCGCATTGGTGCTGACTCAGGCGGTATGACTTGCCATGTGCGTGCACCACTATCGTGTATAGTAGAAAGAACAACACAAGTGAATTTTCAATGAATAAATAGCACACATCAACATTTTTTAATGCAAACTCAGCACTGCACTGTCGTTTCTAATCGATAAAAAATCATCATCTGTATGTAATATACCTATACTTGTAGGTATAACGATATACAGTAGATACGAATTAGAAGGAAAAAGAAATAGTTTTTTAAAAGATCAGGGCTATGCTTAAAATCGAAATAATCAGAAAATATTAATTTCACTTTTGTGAATTTGATTGAAAACATTTGAATAATTTTATAGCATTTTTCGTAAAATAGTATTACTGCAGTTATAATAAAATAATTTTAGTTTAGATATATGGGACTGACTTTTTTACGGAAAGCCACAGAAGGGTTTCTTTTTATTTTGCATAAAATGCAATCCGTTTTTGAACTCATCGAACTTGTAATATAACAATACATAAATTTTAATGGCAAATTTGCACATATCTTCTTAGAATCTAGTGACACACATCTTATTATCCAAGAAAATGTATACATAAGGCATAAATGTATACATAACATAACGGTTTCTTTTATATCAGAATAACAGTACGAACTAGTGGACTTATACAAAACCAACGCCGAATTGAAAATCATAAGTTTCAAAATAATTTTAAATGTATACCTAACGTTATTTTTTTTTAAAGATGATAATCGATTTCAGTGAGTACAATAGATGTAATTATTAATAATTGTACGACGATTCGATAGTTGGTTCACTATCCTTATCAAGCACTGAAACATTTTATTTTTATGGAGAAATGAGTACAAATCATGACAGAAATTACATTAGAATATTAATTACAATCAATCGTCAATTCTTACCAAACACACGTTATAGCATTAGTTGTTAGTTTTTGTCTACAATATTAAAATAAGGTATAACGTTATTATCCTTAGTTGCTATAAGAGCGCTACCCAAAAACTTGAAAATATAAAGAACTGTTTTAAAATAAAAAATTGTATCCAGTTTTCCAATAATAATTACCGTGCAATCATGCAACTTTAAAAATAGCATAATACAATTTTAAAATAAAACATCATTACCCTACGCAAGCAAACGCGCAAAACTCGAAACAGAAATAGCCGTAAGTTTAAAAAAAGAAAAGCATCGCAAAGAATATGACTCGAAGAGAAATAAAGCAAAAGGAGGTAAGAGAGAGAGTGAGAGCTTGTAGACGGTACAAGTCGCGTTGCGCTCGTCAATGTTGCGATTCGGTCCGCCGTGCTTAAACTCACATTGTTATGTAGTTACAATGTCGCCGAGTCAAAGCAACAAACATCGGCCGCCGCGTCGAAACCTTACACGCATTTTATCAGATTACGCCTCGGGGTCTTGCGCGAGCGCGAAACCTCCACCGCTCAGTCGTCGCCGCCGCGGCTTTTTCCTCCTTCGCCCGAGCTCCGCGTCCCGTCGGCCCCGCGAGCTAATTGCCTCCGAGGAGGAAAATATACGGAGCTCGGCTCAGCGTCGCTCATGAGCGAAAATAAAAGGGGAGATTGAATTTTAACTTTTTGTTCAAGTTCTATAACATTTTAAAAGCTATGCTGAACAGTGCTCGTAGTAAGTGTATAATCTGCGACTGTACTCTCTAAATATGAGAAATATGAAAGAGAGAATATTTACTCTTTTGACGTTATAAGTCGATGCGATACTTATCGAAAAAGTGAACGCATTGTTACGTACAAAAATTGAATATTCACTCTTTCGACGTGATTTTTCTCTCTTTTATATTTAGATAGTAGGGAATATTCTGTTTGTTAAATAAAGGTGTATCAGAAGATTTTCTTGAATTGCATCTCTTAACAAAGTTACTAAAATAGAGTAACTAAGTAGTTCTTTGATTTTAATCTTAAGGGAAGGTTCCTTATTTTCTGAAAAAAATAAAAATCCAATAAGATGTAAGGATGAAAATATAGAGAAAAATATTGAAGTTGTAAGTTGAAGCGGTTGTTCAGTTAAACCAATTTTATCATCTCTATAATATAATGCAATTCAACATCAAGGACCTGTAAACAAAAATTAAAGAACTTGAACTTTAGTATATTTGTATTTGTCCACCATATTAGGACCCATTCAAAATAATTTTCGATTAATCTTGAAAAGCCAATAAAATTTTAGCAATAAAGTCCCGTCCATTGTACCGCTGGGCGCGCGCCCTGCAAAGCCGAAAACAAACGCCATCAATTAAAGTGAATTAGAAGATGGAGTGGCTTTATCTTGTCAAACATACAATCAGATAGTATTTTTCACGAGCGCAACGTAACGTCGCGCGCGCCCCAAGCAGCTTGCGCGCATAGTCCGCACAAAAGCGCGTTTAGAGCCGGCGGGCCGTTTCCTGCCCCGCGCAGCCCTCACTCTCCTTCCTCACCCTGTACTTACTTATATATATACACACACATCTATACACATATATATGTACGTGAGATGGGGTGGGACGCAATAAACTCGCCGGGCGATGCCGGGACACGCATCGCTATGCTAATGGTCCTGTCCGTGGAAAGCCTTACGTCACACTGGCGGGCCGAGTGCACACACAGAAAGTCGCGGGGAATCCGTGGCACAGGGTTATTGGGTGCAATCGGCGATCTCCACGCGGTGCGATGCCCATTCGACGGCTCCCTTCGGCTGAACGCGGGGACAAAGGGAGGGAGGCGCGCCAAAGGTTGCCACTCGCGCGCGGAGGATGCGCCCCGATAAGACCGTGACCCGAATTCGTTTAGGTGTGTATTGTATATACGTCGATGGGCCGGTACTTGCGGATAAGCATCTTTTGTCTTTTACAGAGTGTCGCTTTGAACTTCTTTTTTTTTTCTTTTTTAAAGGAACGTTATAGGAGCGGTTCGTTTTAATAAGGTTTATACTTTGACTTTACGATAAAGATTTTGAAATATCGAGATTTTTGTATTTTTAACACTTTGCGAAGTGTGAAATGTACTGCAAACAGCAGTTAAATATTTTAAATTTGATTTTGGTAATGAAACTACTATATAAAGACTTTATTCGTACTATATCTTCATGCACTGAAATATTGATTATATTAGAATGTGCGAAAAAGGTGTGTGTACCATATTTACACAATTTCTGTGTTTTTCCTTGCAGAATTATTGTATATTTTACAATAAATAAGTATGTAACGAAATGGGGATCTTGTGATTGGATGCAGGGAGCAACTGAGGATCCATATTTCAATGTTTGACGTTATAAAGTCAATAAAATTTGATGAAAATAATATTAAAAACTTTTTCCGTGTAAACAGGACCAAACATTCAGAATCTTGAAAGAAAATTTTGAATTTTTCAACAGGAATTACAAGATAACTCAACATTGGCGAAAATCTCCTATTAGCTTTATTATTATTTATATGTAATTATAATGAAATTGAAATAAAATATCAAGAATTTCTTTAACTTTACAACAACGTTATTCTTTATCTCATTAATGAACATTATCAATATTATACCTTCTCAAATAATAATTGGTGATCGTTGAATTCTAAAATTTTGATTTTCTTTGGTCTCATATACGTAAAAATCGTCTCTTACTGCAGTTTTGATAAAATCTGTGACATATGAAATAAATGCATAAAGAAATCTAATTCGTAAGAAACGCTGGACGATATTTAAAGAGCCACTGCCGCTGCGCCAGCAAGAAACAAAGTTTTCTCAAATCCCTTATCATCGCACTTATTCATAACTCTTGTCAGCCGTGTCAAGAAACTATTCAAGCTGTTACTGAGTCACTCCTTCATCGGGATTAGTTCAAGGCTCGTATAAAAGTTTCACCTCTGTTGTACTTTTGTATCAACTCCGACCCCTGACATCTTTATACTGTCGAACAAAGTTTCGATGTCAAATAATGAGGCGATCGCCGTCTAAGTTCGATATTTATAAGAGGAACTTTCTCGCTTGATACTAATACGAACATTATTCCTTCTTGGGTTTACTCTTCATCTTGACCGACGAAATAATTGATAAACAAACACTTTACTTGGTACGAAACGTCTGCTGTTAAAAGAATTATCGCTGTAAATTCAATTGGTATATGAGTGATTGCGATCACTTGAATTAGTTATTGCGGCGTTTAAATTGTATAATTTTCAGTTCAAAAAATAAAAAACAAAAACTTGCGTAAGAAGAAGTAATAACGTGGATAATAACGTTAATATAATAGAATCTAACACAAAAGAATTATTTAAGAAAAATTAATCTTAATTAATTAACAATAAAAGAATTAAAACGAAAAAATCTATAACAAATCAACAATCTAAATTTACGAAATCCAATTTGACATTCAAAAAATACTCAATAACTAAATAATCTACGAATTAGCTATATAATACATACCGCCTGAGAATCGAGCGATAAAACAGTCGCCTAGTCACGGATCCCATCGCTCCTCGGCAGCGCAGCGATCGAAATCCGTCAGCAGTCGGCCAGCGGCTCTCGGCTTCCCACGCGCGCCGAATTAGCAGCCACACACGCGCCGCGGACAAAGCGGGAAAGCGAAAGAAAAGCGGCGATATCGGCGTAACGCGCGCGCGGAAACGGATCCCTCAACGAGGCGCGCGTTCGTGACCGGATCAATGCGCCCGCGCCGGGGCGCGAGTTCGCAAGCGTCGCCCGGCTTAGCGGTCCTCTGTCTCGTGTCACCTTTTTCCCGCGGCGACTATCAATCGTCGGCGCTGTATAACTCGGCTCCTCCGTATAGTTCCCTCCTCGTTTCACCTACATTTCCGCGGACGTCACACCTTTTGCTCGCACGTAACATTCGGCGCACGCACATAACGTTCGGTGCCCGCACACAACATTCTGCGCTCGCACATAAGATGCTCATGCCGTATACGGCAGATGTCCAAATTAGCCGGGTGTAAAGCTAATCGTGTAAGCTACCGAATTGCCTTTTTTTTGTTGGATGGGAGGACTCTTTGTGTTAGAGTATGACTGTAAGTTAAAATATGTTTTATAGGTAGAATGTTTTGGATTTCGAATTTGAAAAAAGGAAATTACGGATAGTCGGCGTGCGAAATAATTGTTTTTATTATTCATTTGGTATACATATATGTAATGCAATATTTATTATTAAAGTATTTACACCAGTAATGTTTAAAAGTATAGTTATTTGACTAACTTATTTCTAGGATATAATAATATAGGAAAAATATTTAGAATATATTTTTTTTTATTGAAAATATTTAGAGTGAATTTAGTGTAATTTTTACAACAAAAGTTTTTATTATAATAGAACATACTTTGCTATCTATACATTAAAAAGCTTTTGAATGAAAAAAGCAAATGTAATGACCGCTTAAAGTGAGGAATACTTACCTAGTTTAATTGCCGCTTTATAGTAGCTTGACCTATTGTTATAGAAATGATAATTTTTTAGTACACTTATTCCACAAAAGTATGTTTTTTTAGATTTTCTTTTTCTATAGGGATACAGTGCGTCATCGAATTTTTATTATTCTAGTCCTTCGAGTGTCTATATTATACATTGTCAGAAAAGATAAAAGATTTTAAAACAACAATTGGTACGTCACATTGTAACATACCGAGTTAACGCCTTTTTGATTTTCGAGTTAGAATATGCTTCGTATGATCTGTCATACAAAACATTTAACAAAAATTTTAAATTTTCAACAAACAACAATTTAAAAAAATTGACTTTATCGTCCAATTTCAACAGAACCTTAAATATCCGTTAAATATTACGCAAGAATCAATGACTCCAAACGGAAATGCCAGTCACAAGAAACTGCATTTTGCTTAATGCATCGCGTCAAAAACAACACATTCGCATCAAAATGAAAAACAGCACATCCTCGCTGAGAAAACAGCCGGAGCCACGGAGCAGGGCGTCACCTCGCTAAGCAAATTCATCGCGCGAGACGTGCGAAATCTCGTCCCAGCGGCCCGCCCGGAAAAACACTCGGTGGCGCGGAAAAGGCTCGCCCAAAAGTGTCGCCGCCGAATGCACATGCATATTCAATATTTCGCCTCCGGGCTCACTCCCCCGCTCGCGAGCGCAAACATCGGCCGCCATGCCGGCGGCTCGGTCCCCGGGCTACGCCCCGTGGCGGGCAGGTATACCGGGGGCCCGCGCGGGCTAATGAGGCCCCGTCGAATGCACACACGCGTAGGGGCCGGTATAGTCGCGCGCGCGCGTCCGGGATGGACCGATGATGAATCGGCCAGGCCAAGCCCACCGGCTTCTTTACATTGACGCGCGGCCTCGCTTCGACTGTCCGGCCGAATTGGAGAGCGCCTCGCACGAAGAGGTGGGAGAAACGGCCAGGGCAGGTCCGATTGGCCTTTCGCTGCGGTTCCTTTTGTCGCGGTGTTTGCTTGGATTGAGAAAAGGGTGCATTTGTATAAATAACGGGGTGTTTAAAGACGAGTAGGAGTATGCCATATATCTACTCAATCTTAGTTCAACATTGAAACAGTATTGGTTTCTGAGATTCGGTAGATTTGGTTAATATTGTGGAATGGTTTGTTATGCAAGTAGAGCGGAAAGCTGATGATTTGTGCACGAGTCGATTCTGTCGTCCGAGTGTACTCACAAAAATGAACTCCTGGTTTTAGCAGACGAATCCACTTAAGTATTATCTACTTAATTTAAAATTAGATCCATTAAATTGAAAAATACGTTTGCTTGAATATAATTTGATACAACAATCTTCAGTGCAACGTTACCAACAATTTTGTACAGAAGAAAGCGAGGCATATAAAGTAAAACTGAAAAAAATGGTAAGAAACGAAAAATAAAACATAAAAAAAGAATTATGTTTACGACTTTAAAAGAAAATCCCCGTTCCCGGAATCGCCAAAGAATCTTTCCTAATTATGCGACGATCGCCTCGTTCGGAAGTCGGGATCGACGCCGGCGGCGCCGCGCAGTCTCGCGCGCGTGTTGCCTGAATGAGCGAGGGGATTTTTCCGCTGCGCGCGGCTCCCGAAATCGGTGCATTCCTACACGATTTGCCCTCTTTTGTCCCCCTTTTTTCGGCCAAAACGCTCAGGCGTGATTTCACCGGGGCATCGGATCGGGGGAGAGGGGGAAAAGAAGCGACCGGCTTACGTGAGCAGAATAATAATCGCGCCGGTGCGAGTTTACTTCGAGACGTCCGGAATTCCGCGTGCCTTGGCAAAGGTCACAAGTGCATTTTTGTCCTCACGTAGGCCTTAATAGAGTTTCTCATTACGATTCCTTTTTTTCCTATTAGATAATCGTTTTTACACGCAGGTATCCAGCACGAAAATCCCTCATTTAAAAGTAGATAAATCAGTGGTTATATATGGAATAGAACAATCGAACAAAGTGATATATAGTGAAATGAATTAAAAAAATTTTTATTCGTGTTAATTATGAAAGTCAAACGAATCTAAATTGTAGTTAATATAAAATATGATAAAATCATGAGAAGGAAGCATTGGATCATCGAGATAAATGTTAAAAGCATGTAAAAATCTATATACGCGATAAAGTTAATCTATCGACCTATTTAAATAAAAACCGACCTGATTTAAAACACCGTACCTGCAAAAATGTCAAAATTGAGTTTTTTTATATCGATGAATTTGTAAAATTATTTGTAATAACGAATCTATTAATGCAATATAGTTAAATATTGACATGATTGTAAAAAGCGCACTTGTCAGTTCAAAAAGGTTTTGTTCGATTTTTCAATTTCAGCTGTTTGAAATCGGGGCTGTAGTACTGAAAAATGAATTTTTTATCTAATTAAGTTTTCACGCCTCGTAAATAACGAGCGAAATGTAAATTGAGCACGGTAATTTGCCCGAGGAGAAATTATTTTATTGCAGAAAAAATGTAACTAAATTATGGCCATTGCCACTTGCTAAGCCGGAAGGTCAAGCTGGTATTTCCCAAAGCGCAGTAAAACCTGCTCGGGGGAGAAAGCAAAGCCGAAACACATGTTGGTCGCCGCCTCGCTCGCAGTTTTAAAGGCGTGAAACGCTTCAATTCCGGGAGACGCCTCTCTCTCTGCTCACTCGAATATTCCTTCAAATATTGACCTTTCATTTTAAACGCTGCCGTCGTCGCGTCGCTCGCTTTGTTCAACAAATTCCTACGCAATCTCGGCGGAGATAACGCCATTAATTTTCATTTCAATTATAATACGTAAAAATTTTAATTTATTTTTAATGCGCGCTCCTTTTGTTAGCCGCTGAAAGCTCGCTTCCCCGTAAAATGAGCAAATTCCCGAGAGCCACGGGCGCAGATAAGCTCTAATCGCTTTTTGCTGCCTCGCCTTCGAAGCTAATAATAAACGCGCTCGCGAAACTTGAAGAAGCTCGGCACTGAGAGAAAATCTTCTTTGCAAAAGAAAAGAACACAAAAAATGAATCTTTGTAGATTAAATGCGTTAAAAAAAACTGAGATTTACACACACGTACGTTGTACTTGTGTGTATCCGAAATTATTAGAAATAATGCAATACACATTTTTATGGCGTTTTTACAACTATGATTCATTTTTTTACAGGGAAAATTTACTATTACAAAACTTCGTTAGAAAAGCTGCTATTCTTGAAAATTTTACCCTCTAAATTGAAATGAAAATTTCACTAAACAGTTGCGCATTAATCATCGAAAAATAATGTACATTCACTTATTTACAGTGACAAGTGCGCGACTGTTTCTAAATCAGTGAACTTTCCACTGGGAGAACAAAATCTCACCGAAAAAGTCACTTGTTCGCCGGATCAAGGTCGACTGTAAATTTCCGCGTCTGTACACCGGCTCACCGGCGAGCTGCCAGAAACATGTGTTCGCGCGGCTTCACCTGTGTACTGCACCGACGCACCGCTCGCCAAGTGTATTTTTAACGGCTCTTGTATAGGTAGGTGCCGGGCTTCGCCTCCGTCTCCGGGGCCACGTGTTGTCACCTCCGCTGGACCCAAGGTGCGCGGACAGGTTCGAGCCTAAGTTTTACTGCTTGGCGGGGTGGCCCGCGAGAATGAGAAACACATGTTGGCGGAGTGCCCGGGGGACAATAAACCGGCGAGTTTTGCCGTGGACAGGGGCCTCCTCGCGGCAAAAAGGGCCGCGCCACATGTTCTGGACGCGCGAACGGCCCCGGGGTCCGCCGGGGGCCCTCGGGAAACAGGTAGGCGGGTCTAATACGAAACATGTGGCAGCGAGGTACCTCGCCCGGGGAACACGTGTTTTCCCGGGGTATACGACCGGCGGTGGGATGTCCACCGGCGACGCTGTAGGTGCGAATCTCTCTCGTCTCGGCTTGGTGCTTCAACCTCGGGTCGGAGTTCTTGTTTTCTCAAACGACAGCGCTGAAGCTTGGGACGCGATGCTGCGATGGGTCGGATTATCACGGATTAGATAAGCACGGCGATTGGTAGATCGATCGCGCGGCTCTTGGGTTATTTTTTGATTGTCGCTTATATTTGAAAATAAAAATTCTTTTGTTGAATAGATGGATACAAAATATGTATAAATCAATAGTTACCTACTTTTTGTGTATGTCATTCACGAAAAAAAAACAAATTTTGTGTATTTCATTTATCTTATGGATAAATTTACATTTTCACCCGAAATTTACACATAATTTGGATAATTTTCCGCCTTGTACAAATTTTTTCAGGTAATGAGTTTTTTTAGACAACCTGTTTGTCTATTTTGTGTATTTTATTTGCTGAGAAAAATTTTTGTTTTCAGTAGAAATTTACCTAAAATTTATGTAATTTTCAGATTCTACAAAGTTTGTGTAGGTTTTAATTGAATCAAGTTGAAATTTAAATACAAGAAATGTGTTTTTGAAGCAACCGTTTTATGTACCTATTTGGCGCGACTACAATTTTGAATACAATGAAAGTTTACTTGTTATTTCCAATAATTGCATAACATCTATTGCCTTTGTTTATTTCGCTGTTATTAAATATAACAAATAATATTGGAAAATTTGAAAATAACTTAAAACATTCTTTAATTTAAACGTGAATTATAAGTTAATCTAAAAATTTAATTATTATTAAATTATAAGTGCTTATGTATTTGTTTATTTTATCATTTCTTATAAAATTAACTATCTAACAAATTTTATTTAAACTAGATCTGGTGTTTTTGCAGGTTAATGTCAAAAGAACAATAATAAATCAAAATAAAAGACAATTTGCACCAATCAACCAATCACATCGCGAGAAATACTAACTACAATGAAAAGGCCATGGATTTTTTTTAAAGGGATTTTATAAGAAATTATTGCAAATTTTCCAGCAATTTCATGTCTATAAGGGCATTAAAATTGACTATTGCAATTTTTAATCGCGTATTTTTGTACTCCGTGTAATTTTTACTAATTTTATTTTGAAATAGAAAAGTCTAAAATAAATCTAAATAGGGATCTTACCTATATTTAACCGTAAAGATTTAATTAGTAACTCCGCGCGAAATGTCAGTTCAAAATTAAAGGACAGAAAAAGAAAATCCTGGATAGATAAAAAAAATGCAATGCAAAGAAAACTCACCAATTTGCGTGTATACACCTCAAAAATAAAAATAAAACAAAGATAAGTGCGAGAGAATCCCATCGCAGCTCACTTTACTTCAAATATTATTTCAAGAGAATTTCTGCCGAATTCCCCAGTGCCGCGCGTCTTCCTCCCCTTCGGCACGAGACTGGTACATAGTCGCACACCGGCGCTCGGACTTGCGCGCTAAGTTGTGAGGATTTCGCCGGCGAGATGGGGCCGCCGCGATTGCAGGGTACGCTGGTGGTAAAGAAAAACATTGGGAGCTCCGCCGGTGATCCGACGACGTCCGCACTGACGCACTCGTTCTCGAGCGGGATTTCGCCGAGGGAGCTTGCGAATTTTGATTTTTCGCGCGAAAAGGAGATTACGGATTATTCCGTTTATTTTTCCCCACGCGAGGGATGAGCGAGATTTTCTTCTATTTACATATTGATTTTTTCTTTCTTTCTTTTATTTATATACTTTTTACGTTAAATGTGCAAATGTATGATATTATATCTCTTCTTTATAAAGTGTAATGGAATATGTTTGGATTGAGGAAAGTGATTACGTAGTAAAATCAGAAAATTAATTTACTGTGGTTAAAAAAGTGTAACTCAATTTGTGACTGGAATACAAAAAAAAAAAAAAAAAAAATTAACAAAAATTGTTAAAAATGCACGATTTATAACAAGTGTTTTATAACAAGTTTTGTGTCGTTGAAGTTTCAAAATAAAAAGATGTTTTAAAATTGACACTAACAATTGGCATTAAACGTCACGTATATGATTACTTCAATAATAAGATTTCTTCAGCGCTGCAGTTGAATTGCGGTTAATGTAAATTAACAGTTTATGTAATTTATTTTATTTTGAAAAAATTGAATATAATAAAGTATTTCGTGATAAAAATCACGAAATTAGCGAGTAAAGCTTGTTTGTGCAAGCTGATAAGCGTCGATGAAGAAAATCGTCCGAACAACGGGGAAAAACTTTTTCTCATCGAGAAGAGCCATCAGTCCAGCCTAAGAGCGTTTATAAGGCTGTGCATTGTTTGGATGCCTTCGTCAGGGTATACAGGGTGAGCAAATTTGCCTGGGAATTCCCCCGCACAGGCCGCAGGTGGCCGAACGACTGAGGGACCCCGAAGTAATTGCACCTCCGACCGGAGTGTACCTGAAGCGTCAATTGTACTGATATATTGGATTGCGGATGGCGCAGTACTGCCTTCTTTCGCCGTTTTAGTCGGACTGGCTACCGAGTTCCCCAGTCCAACAATTAGCTCTCGTACTTAATCGGATTATCGTTAGGGGAATTATTTAGTGCGCGCACTAATTTTCCGGGTTTTCCAAAGTGCGTAATTACGGTCGGGTTAATATCAGCGCTAAGTGTTATCCTATTTTTGTTTGTACTTGCAATGTAAATGTTAGTGCTTAATTATAATTTTATTATATTTTTATAATATTAATAAAAATATAATTTTTCAAATTCACAAAAAATTATAAATTTTAATAAAAATGTAGAATTATAACTTCAAATTCAATTAGGCAGTGTGAAAAAAAGACATTTTATTTTAAGTTACAATACTTACTTAAAATTTTTATAAAAAAAAACCAAATGTTTAACAAATATAGAATGGTATAAACATTTGAATGTATATAACAATAATTTGTTACAAATTTTATATACAATTTGTTGAACCATTTTTACACTATTGGAATAAATAAAAAATATAATAATAGTTATTTTTTCTACAAGGGCGTAAAGTCACTTTTGCGCTCAGGCTTCAGCTTATACGAATGTGCAAATGGATTAGTGGTATTACTTTACGGCCTAGACATAGGCATCAGAAGTAATTTTCTTTACAACTTTACACACACAATTGCAAAAAATTATTTTTTCTAAAGTTTTACAAACAAATTGACATTTTACAATCTGAGTACAATAAGTAGGCGCAAAAGTAAAGTTTAACTTGCAGTAAAATTATATCATAAATAAACAGTTCTAAACGCCTTGATAAGAATTTTTAAATCCGGCACTAGTCTAAATGCAACTAATATTCGAAAGAGCATTCCAAAATTATTTCCTTAAAATTTGAAACTTTACAATTTAATTTTCGCACAATCAGGCATACACAGAATAAATAAATAATCAGTACACACGCGTCACAATGAAGACGAAACATGGCAAATGTACGTACAAGCCGAAGACGGAGTACAAGATACTTCTAGAATGGGACCAAGATTAGTCAAGTCCGTACTTACGGAATAGCCGTAACGTCGGCGAAAATCTCGTCCCTGGGCAGGCGCACCTTCGGGCGTCCCGCGGCGCTCTTTAGGGGGAACAGTAACGCCACCAGCACGGGCACCCGCTGTGAGTTTTGGGGCTTTCCCAGGTGGCCCCCCGCTGATCCTCCGACGCGCCGGCCATTTTTTCCCAGAGTCGCCCTCGACTCTCCCTACCGGGCGCGCGAACGTTTTTACGCGTTTCACGCCGGTACACAAAAGAATCCGGGCTTTCTACCCTCTCTCGCCATCTTCTTTCTCGCGGCGCTGCGAGGGTTGGTGGGAGCGCGGACTCAAAAGCATGGCTCTGGCTGCCTCTTTTTTCACTCGGATCGTCCGCCATTTTCGCGGGGAGGGGAATTTTACAAAAAATAAAAAAAAAAAAGAAAAGCGAACTGTTATTGATGTTTGATTTGCGAAAGTAGCATTGCGTGTACTTCATTTTTCGAATTCATGCGATTGGAGTGAATAAGGGTGTAAAAGTAATTTGTGGATATGTTTAAGAGCGAATTTATAGCGCACTGTAAATTTTATTACTGATTTCCTAAATGTTTGCAGTTTTTCTTATTTTAATATGTATACACAAATTATTGAAGAAAGCAAAAAATATTTTGCACACTAAATAGTTTTTGTATGTATAAGAGAAGGTTAAAACATAAAGGAATACCGGAGTAAAATTAAAGGAATACTTTGAGAAAATATACTTTCAACATTTTCAAAACTTTTTCTTTATTCTAACATTTTTTTATTCCTGTTAATGGATTTATTTTTATTACTAGAAGTAGCATTTTACTACTATTAAATTTTAATCTGGGCGGTTCATTGAAAGTCAGTGACATGTGTCATCTTTTTCCTTTAGACATGTAGTTTTGCCAGTAGTTATATTTATATTTCAAGCGATAAGATAGACAAACACAGTGAACAATTTTATGCATAATTGCATAACACGTAGTACGTTACACACGACTGTTGTGTTTAGACAAAAATTATGTTCAGGTTGTATTCGTTCAATTACAAACACAAAAATTATGTTTAGATTTGATAAAAATTGCCCCGCGGCTAACAGTCGACGTTGCAGACACAAAACTTACCTTGATTACCCCGTAAAAATTTCCTTTTCACTCAATTTTTGCACAACAATTTCCTACTTCAAACCACTCCAAACTGCGTAAATTCAAATCCTCCGTAAACACAATTTAAGCAAGCAATTAACCAATCAATCAGCTTTTGCACTCTACTGCCACCCCATCTTTTATATCGCAATGCAGCAAAAACAGCGTTAATCCAGAGCGCGTCCCTTCCGCCGCTCATTACCCCGGCGCGCGATAATCCTCAACGGCTAAAAAAGTCAAGGCAGTAAAAAAAGTGAAACCCGCCGACAAAGAAAAAAAAGAGAGAGAAAGAGAGAGCGAGAGGGAGAAAGAGAGAGAGAGAGAGAGATATGCAGTGCGGCGCGTCCCCCGCGACACGCGGCGCGCGCGCACGGTCCACAAGGGTGGAGCTTAAAACGTAAGGGTGGTACCTTTTCCATTTTTACCTCGCGCCGGCGGCGGCGGTTGTTCCCCCGTGCGCTTCCTGCGCGCCGCAGGGGCACTGCACTACGAGCCGGGGGAGAGACGGAAAGAGAAAGAGAGAGAGAGACGGATGTCGTACAGCGCCGGGCAAGAGCCAGCGAGAGTGCGGCCAGTTTGACAGTCGTCGAAAACGAGGCGAGCAGGTCGCATCGTCAGTGCGTCCAGACTCGGTCCAACGCGTGCAAACTACACGTTACTACACCTACTAGTTACGCGAGTGTCATGAGACGGAGGGCCGCGCGCTAAGTGTCCTCGATCGTCAGGAGGCCCTTTTTTATTCGTTTCGAATTTTTTTTTTTTTTTTGTCGCGATCGTTCAGTGAGGATGAAGGTGTACTCGGAGTTGGGACTGGGACTGTTAGAGGCGACGATGATGCAGCAGCAGGAGATGATGAAGATTGACAGGATCAAGGGAGCCGTCAAGAGGCTCAGATCCGACGATCCCTACGCCGGCAACTGGAAGAGGAGAAAAGGTACACGAGCGAAATTTTTCGCGCTACAGTGTCTATGGAGAACCACCGTCATTCGCTTGATATTTCCTATAGGTGTTTTGGCTTTTGCCGGTATAATTGTTTAAAAGATAAAATTGTTTTTGTTTGTAAGAGTTTCTACGGCGTTATAGTTTGATGGCTAGCTATTTTGGTATTTTGATACCTATAATTGACAGCTGTAGTTGTTTCATCGACGTGACAGCTGCACCTGAAAAGTGTCTTTAATTTGTTTATTTCAAACTACAAAAAAAAGATAACACTAACTAAAACAAGAACATTACCCATTAAAAAAGTATTTATCTCGCTCCAATCGTCCTAGCCAATTTTAAGTAGTTACAGTACAACAATCGTCAGGCATAAAAAAAAAAAAATTTCACCCCTCTAAAAAACGATTAATTACATCCGTTAAAAAAAGTGTTTCAAAAACTCTAAAATCTCGCGGAAACTCGGCATTCGCATTGCAATGAAGTGTAGAAAAATGAAAAACGATATATACGCAAGAAAGCGCATATAGCACTTCGCCGCGATTTCTCCGCCGTCGCGTTTGCGCGAAACATCCCGGCGTCGGGGCTTCTCGGAATGCCCACAATGCATCTCGCTCTCTCGCTGTTTTTCACCTTCCGCGTCATAATATATAACGCACTCGCGCGATTTCTCTCGCGACCCCGCGCAGGCGCGAGCGCCATTTTACTCGGGATGCTGAGGCCTCGCGATCTCGCGCAATTCCCTTTCGACCTTCGAACTCGTTTCTCTTATTTTTTCTTCCCTTACGAGGTGTGTTAATATTCGAAAAATAATGTTTAATGACTTTTATCGCGTGGACTGGCGACAAATGACTGTTTCTCAGATGAATCACCAATGTTTACGTTTTTCCATATCAAGAGATTGATTTACATATACTCGCGGACAAGGGACCTTTTGTGCATTCGCGCAAACAGCCTCGGTCGATAAAGGACTTTTTTTGTTGTTTTAAATTGTAGAAATATTAAGCTAAATTTTGTCCAAAAAAATTAGCCTGCGTTCGGTTGTCGGCTCGAGACGGGCAAAAAAAAATACAATGGCGCGTCGCGAGGGAGCGCAAAAAAAATGCATTATTCAGAGCGAATTTCCATTCGTGAGATGCTTCGCGGACGGGCGGAATCGTCGTTAGGTTGCTCTTCTCGCCGACGCTTTTAATGATGGTTTGCGCCCCCTTTTGCAGCTCGCTGTACACGACCAGCCCGCGTATAACGAGGGCCATCGCAATCGTTACCCCGGCATTTTTGCGCGCGTTCGCCCGATGCGCCATAAAATTTGACGCCGAAATTATCGCGGACGCGCCGGTCATTACGGCGACAAAGTGGAAAATTAAAAGAGCCGGCATTTGCACTTTTGTCGATCGTACCGATTGTATTTTATTCCGTGAAAATTTTATTGAAAAAGAAAATGCATAATATAGAAGGCGGGGCGGGAAAATTAAATTTTAAATTGAGTACACTCTGCCCAGTGTACTCGTAATTGAGGAAAATCGATTATAAAGCGGAACGGGCCGTTGAAAGGGAGGCGTTCGTTGCATTACATCAAATGATCGGAGTAAAAGTCCGCGGGAGGGATTTTACGAGCAGTTTGCACGAAGTAGACGCAACCCGCCACGCTTACGTATCAGCGAGCGTAATGTGGCGCAGGCGTGAAGTCGTCAAATTAGCGCAGTGTGTGTTTATATCGCCAGTTCCCACCAATTCTAAAGTCCTTTCTTGAGGATATTAATTAATTTCTGCAGTAAAATACATTTCTTCCAAATTAATTATAAGAAATGTTATATGGGAAACATTAAATTAAATATTATATCAATATTTTATTCACAGTGACATTTGATTACAATTATCAAAAGAATTCAATCGATTTTTTCAACGATTACATGATTATTTTTATAATCAGTTATGATTGTGTACACGAAGGAACACTATAATAGCTTTCTTCAACACCTAACCAATCAGATCTAAAGGTGAAATATATAAAACTGAGACAACATACCCGTTTTTGGGAAACACATCATCCATCTGGCGGTATTAAGGCCTAAAGTTCACATTGAGTGAAATACACGATGTAAACATGTCGATCTTTCAATGAATTTCAATACTCATTCAGAGACTCTAAATAACTACTATTAAATTACAATTATTATTTATCAATCTATTTAAATTATTATTGCAGTTGGTAATGATTTTTTATTCTATAAATAAATTTTCACTATACTCTCAAATGAATTTTGAACAAAATTAAATAATTTCTTAATACGCAAAACAAGAGATTTTCTAACGTGCGACATTGACATTGCAGAGAGCCCGATATCGCAAACGCTGGACCTGAGGGCGCAGCCCCAGTACAAGCAGTGCCTGCCGGAGAAGCCGGGCATCCAGCTGCAGAGCATCCACAACAACAACAACAACAACAACATCGCCAGCCAGAACAACAACAATACGATCGGCCTGGCGGGCGCCGGTCCCCAGGAGGTCGTGATGAAGGCGAAGAGCCGAGACGCGGCGAAGAACCGCCGCGAGAAGGAGAACCAGGAGTTTTGCGAGCTGGCCAAGCTCCTGCCGCTGCCTGCGGCCATCACCTCGCAGCTCGACAAGGCCAGCGTCATAAGGCTCACCACCAGCTACCTCAAGCTCAGGAAGCTCTTCCCCGACGGTGAGACAATTTAAAAACTAAATTAAGTGGATGCATTACTTCTGTACCTGATGCACGGTTACCGACAATTGCAGTTTTTCATTTTGTTAATTCAATTTTTTAAATAATATGATTACTAATTTTAGAAAAAAACGTATCGTTTATAAATGGAATAACTTTAAATTGACCCAAGATATTTTTCACATCATTAGCAGTACTAGGCTTTTTTTTCAATTTGTTTTGATTTTTGATTAGTAACAAAGAAAATATCGATGTCGGTAAGGCAGATTTCTAACTATAGATTTTACCCCTTAAAGGGGTGAGAAACTCGTAGTTAGGGGTCTATTATACTGGCATCGTTATTTTCTTTACTTCTTAAAAACAATAAATTTTTGAAAATGTACAACTTCTTTCATTCACAACTGTGACAGTACTTAAATCATTTTTCTCCTACAGAACTACGGTGAAACTTATAGGTATTCCTAAATTAATAGGGGATACGGGGCATAATGAGCCACGCACACAATTTTTTAGAGCAGCATTGCGGACCATCTAGTCATCTAAATTTGATCTGCAACCCCTAAACTTAACATAATTGGTACGATACCTCAAGTTTAGGGGTTGCAGATCAAATTTATACGATAAGGTGGCCCACAACAGTCTTCTAAAAAATCGTATGCCCGGCCCACTATTCCCCGCTCTCCCTTATTTCTAAAACTGAAATTTCGATTTTGTTTTAAATAGGTTTATCAGTTGACTACAGCATATTACGCGCACACGCAAAAAATCGACCGAGAACAAAGGGCACTAAAAAAGCAAGGGTCCAAAGCCTCCTCATATCTTCACGTCACCCAGGATCTCACGCACGTCTTATTAAAAAAAACGCACTCGCGAGACTTTAAACCAAAACTTCGCTAACGGGTGAGCATCCTTTGTTAATTCGCCGGGAGCCACCTTATAGGACACTCAGACTACGCAAAGGGCAAATAGTATCGGATGAGATGGGTGTGATTGCGCACTTAATGCATTGTTACCCGCTCGGGACGCCCCCCTCCTCGCTGCTTTGTAAGCAAAGCATGGGGGTCGCCGTTGCGTCACAATGGCGCCTGCGCCTCCCCTCGAATTTCCAGACATCGGCGAATTGAATTTCAAGTGGCCGCATCCCTCTAGAGCCGCTGGCCCGCCGCAACGCGACTCTCGCCGATGGGACAAGGCCGCGACGGAGGGAAAAAAATCGCGAAACTTTCCGCCGCTGTGGGAGGTCTGTCCGTATTGCACCTTTTCTACTGAATTTTGCATAAAAAATTTAATTTATTGATTTTAAAGCCTTTCGTCGGATTCTCTCTTTTGGATAAAATGTCATAATACCGCTGTTTTGTCATAGTAAACAATTGATTAATTAAATCCGTTATATTCGATTTTTCCGTAAATGAGAAAAAATGATTATATTGTTTAATTTTAAAAAAAGCTCTAAAAAGCTATACCTACTGAAAACTGTAATAGATTTGTACTTACCCTCTAAAGTTGAATAAGTGAAATTTCACTTTATTACTATATTTCGAATTAAAATCAATACTTTAAAAACATTAAAAAACTAAATACACAATATAGTCGCGAGAATTTGCAACAAAAAAATTTCAAATTTAACTCATTCAAAAAATATAATAATTATGAAAATCATGTTGTGAAAACTTAAATAAAAAAAAAAACATTTAAAATGCGCGTCATAGGCGTAAAATAGAAAAGGAGCAGATCGATCGAGGCGACTGCCCGCACGCGTTCAAGCGACACTTCTTTCTGCGCGCGGTCCTTTGTGCACCGCCGAGATCTCAATCGGGAAACGTCAATCTGCCGTCGATCAGGTGGCCTATCTGATCGCGCGATCGTCGCTCGCCAAACACGAATCAAATTTGAATTCATCCCGTCGCCGCCTTTTAACAGGACCCGAAAACCGCCGCGCGCCTTTCATCCCCCGGTCCCGTTCGCCTCGCGTACCTACACGCTCAAAATGCATAAAATTCCGCCGGCGTTAGTCATCCGGGGATCCCCGCGCAGATCCCATCGACGCTCCTCAAACATCTCGAAACACGCGCCATTCAAACCGCAATAAAGCTCCGCGCGTCTTCGATTGTGACATACACATATATATACATTCGAGCAGCGGGAAAAGAGGCGCACTCGTATTAGCATGCGGCGGGTCGGAAAAAAAAGAAGAAAGGCGATGTAATGAACTGCATCGCTCAAAGGTGCACCGTCAAAGATCGAGCGCGGGGCGCGCCGGTGCAAAAGTGACACTCGGAAACGCGGAAAATCTGTCGCGCGCGCGCAAATTAATGCGCGGACACGCAGCGACGCCACGGCGGCATCAAGTGCGAAGCATTAACATACCTCGGTGCGCAGACCGCGGCTTTGAGCCGACGTATAACCGCCCGATTTTTAACGAGCTCCGCCCGCCTCGGTTTTCTTTTTTAATCAGCCGCCACCTACGGAGGTGTTTCTAATCTTGCGCCACTTAGGCCTCTTCGCGGATTCGGGAGGGCGATAGTTTTGGAGAAGTTTGTTTCTTTGTATACGTTAGCAATTAAACTATCGTAGTGTCGAAGAGTCGATAGTCACGATTTTGGTATTGTAACGTATTACATCTATATAGTATATATTCATAAGCTACTGACTTTTTTGTAAAGTTAAATAAGTGAGATTTCACAAAAATAAGTATATAGAATCACTTGTTCTTCCAGGTCTCAAAGGCAATAGGTGAAATACATTTCACATTAAATAAACGTACACCATCTGTTCGCCATCAGTTGACCAATTTGGAAAGGTTTGGCCAACAACTGGCCAGAATTTTCGTTTATTTTATTACGGTATTATAGTGGTTGCACATCAACGATGGTGAAAATTTTATACTTGTGAAATTTCACTTATTTAACTTTACATAGCAGACGTCTTTCAAATATTGATTATTATTCAAATATTAAAATTCACTCGAATTGTCGGCGTCATTTAGTTATTAATGAGTAAATGCGACGATTAATATTTCGCTTTTCTGTCTTTAGGTCTTGGAGATGCCTGGGGTGCAGCACCACCGATGAATCACGGAGAAGCAACGATCAAAGAATTAGGCTCTCATTTGTTACAAGTAAGTATAGTGTATATAGGGTTTATGCAGAAGTGGCGATAACCATGAAGATTTTTAAGTATGACGATTTAATCTATTAATGTCTGTTCTTTTCAGACACTGGACGGATTCATCTTCGTTGTAGCGGAAGACGGGAAAATAATGTACATCAGCGAAACGGCCAGCGTGCACTTAGGACTGTCCCAGGTTGGAGATATCCCCACATTACATTACACACAATACTGATTTTTTCCAAGCAAGAAAAATTTTTAAAAAATCTAGCATCACTACAAATAATTAGTGCAAAATAATTTCTATTACTGTTAAAGTTACAAACAAGATGTTTTCTTTTAATCAAACGATTCTCAAAAACTTTGGTGATATAAGTGATTAATCAGATTATAAATATCTACCGTAACTTCTTCATTACCTGAAGTTTAAAAAAAAAACACAAGAAATTATTTTTTTTCTCGAAATTAGAAGAAATTTAATAATTTTACTAATTGATGTACATGCATCTTGCAAAAAAAATGAAAACATCCGACGACGAGGTGCAACGATTGACTGAGGCGACGATTCGCGATGGTTAATTACAGGTGGAGCTGACCGGCAACAGCATCTACGAGTACATCCACGAGGCGGACCGAGAGGAAATGCAGTTGGTGCTGGGGAGGGACTTCAGAAACGGTGCCCCATTGCCGGCCTTCAACGCCCAGGGGGAGGTAGAGGTCGAGCGCGCTTTCTTCCTCCGGCTGAAGTGCGTACTGGCCAAGCGGAATGCCGGTCTCACCACTCAAGGATTCAAGGTAGGCACTCTTTCTTTATCATTTCTTTACTTCGAAATAGTAGGGTGCTTATCATGATTTGCGTTAAGGACAGAATATTTTTTTTAAATTTGTAAATTTAAGCCTGAAAGTGCATACTGGCTATTTGGCTCATTGTCAGTGTTCACTTTTCGCTTTAATAAACTGCACAAAATTCAAGATTTTTTAAAATATAATTCAAATTCAGTGAATAGTATTGAAATCTTTTTATCATTAAAATTTACACATTAAATTGCACATCCGCTACATTCATACTACCTTCAGTAATTAAAAAGAAAATTATACCGATTGTAATTTAAGGGATACAATTCATTTCATAAATTGAAATTATTAAGAAAACGCACAGTACAATTTAACTCAACTGTATGTACAGCACAAGAGCAACTGCAAAGTATGGAAGGGAACAAAAGCGGAAAATTAGGGTACGGACGATTAGGAAGTGAGCTATAAGTAAGTTATGCGAGAAGATTAAGACTGCGGTAGTCGGCGCGCAGGAAATCGTAAAAACGCATATAAAAATCCGAATGGCAGGCGGGAGATAAGAGGACGATGTGGCACTAGCCGTAAGCAGGGACCGCATTGTGAGGGTCACGCGCGACCAGGTAGAACCGCTCCGGCCACCGGCAGATCTCTATGTACCCGTAAAGACCTCCGCTTCAGCCTCTCCCAGACCTCCGCGCTACGCTTTATTTTTACCGATTCTTATCGCGACGGTAATTGGCAGCTTGCTCTTTCTTTTCCACAATCGCACTGATTTTATCGTTGTAAAATCGTTTAAATTAATATGAATTATTGATTTTTGTATGTTTGATAAAAGTCACGATCATAATTAATTTTTTTTATATTATCTATACCGCAAAATTATCAAAGAATTTTAAATAAGTAAAAAGAAAAACTTCGAGGATGCGTTAACTATAATTTTTTAATCGCAATGTATTATTTTATTGTAACATTAAATTTGGCCATGTGAACATGTTTAGTTAAATCATTTAATTAAAAGCTGTTACGTGTGTATTTTAATAGGAAATGATGCTTTTATTTGGTTTCCTCATTCAACATTATAATTTTTTTTTATGAGAGACATTTAAACTAAGCGGTTATCATCGAAACTGAATCAATTTTATCAAGATACCTTGCAATTCCGTTTTACGCTCCCCTTCTTAATTGATAAAAAAAAATTATTTTGATAAAAATTTGAGCGAATATAAAGTCTTAACGAGAAATAATCGTCGCAAACAAAGGTCGCGTACACTCGTCGAGAGGAAGGAAATAAAAGGCAAGAAGCTAAAGAGAGAAGAAAGCTCGATGGGACAAAAAGCCCGGAGCGAATAATCGCACAGCGGCAGCAAATCGTCGGCACTCGTCGCCTAAGCGACGCTAAACAAGACGCGAACAAAGCCGCGCGTCGCCGGGGCCCCGGCTTTTGTGCGCAGGGCGCAAAAGTGCCTGCCCTCCCGGCGGCGGCACTCGACGCGCCCCGGAGGATCGATCCTCGCGCGCCTCCCGGACAAATTGAGCGTGCGCAAGCCGGCCGGCTTTGTCGCCCGCGGTGACGGCGCCTCCTCTTCGCCCTTTCGAAGCCTCTGTTTTGGAAGAATCGAACGGGCCTCTTTCAAGCTCGGCGCTCGCTTTTCTTCGCGGTTTACGATCTTTATGAAGCGCCGGGAAACACCGAGGGTGCGTTTAGATGGCGCCTTAATTTTCGAAAGACACTTAAAGGTGTACGCTGCAAATTTGAAATGTCTAAAAATAGAACAGTGTTATACTGTCATTCGTTCGTGATTTAGCGCAATAATTAACTTTTAAAGTTGAAATGTTGAATTGATAAACGAACAAGTATAATTTATGTATAAACACAAGTTTCCTTAATTATTTAAATATATAATTTGCATTTCAAATTTACCGCGCGTACATTCTTGAGAATTAATGTTTACAAATAAATAATTTTGTCTTTATTGTTTGTACCTTCAAAGTTAATTATTACGACGTTAAATATTTTTTAAACAATTCAAAATTGCCGCGCAAACTTTTAAGCTTCTTAACAAAAACAAGACACCATTTCAAACTCATCTTGAGATCCGCGGCGGCGAATATGCAAAAGGCGCTACATTTCAATTGATCTTGCAAAATTTTATGGATTTTTAGGGATAAAATTGATGTCGACTTTAATATTGGGTAGGACAACTAATGCTTATGGAAATATAGGGGAGGGAAAAGGGAGAGCGCGAAAATCGATGCTGCCGTTGCTCGTAAAATTTGGATAGAGACAGAAGGTTCGGTGTTTGGGGAATGGAAATCCGAGCCGAGAGGCGCTATCTATTGGATTAACTTTTTTCTGTAATTGATCGAGGCGATGAATAATATTGGAATCACGGAATAAATCTTCATTCCCTGATCATTTATGCGCGGCATTTGCTTCGATCGTTATATTAATTATATTTAACCATATAAAACTTTTGGGTATCTTCAAAATATTCACAACCACCACTTTAAATTTTAATTATTCAAAATAGACCGGTATACTTTCGCTCTAATTATACTAATGACGCTAGTCCTAGTTTCTTAATTCGTTACATCCTATTACTTGGTTGCGGCGTTTATATATCTATAAGCTGCTTACATCGCCTTTTTATCGCAGAAACTGTCGCACATTTAAAATGTAAATTGGGGATTTTTATTTTTCGAGAAGCCCTCGTTCCATAAATTTTTCATTGTTCCCCGAAGAGCCGAAAAGTGAGCGTTGCAGGGAACAAAGGAGGAGCTTCAATGAAATCAACGATCCTACTCGTAGGGTCTTCAATGACTCGAAATTCTCTTGAACGATGACTGCAATAAAGATGACTCTTTTCATCTCTCTTCCTTTGAGCCTTTATCATTCAAATAAGTCTCTCGTCCAGTCGAGATCCGCGTGCATTTTTTAAATAGCCTACGACTAATTCCAAGCCTATAACCAATTAAACAAGTAGTCACAGATTTCGTTCACCAAAAATTTTAAATTAAATTAAAATGCATACTATTGAATAATTAACTAACAAATTTATATAATCACAGAGTATAATATTAAATAAAAAAGTAAAATACTTAGTAAGTGTAAGTTTATTATAAAAGTAATTGAGTTAAGTAAAATACCCCAAAAGAAGTCGTCAATTAGGTATAAAATAGCGAGTTACTGTTCAAAGACCAAAAGTGGCCAGTTTTTTGTCAATAACTGGCCAAAATCTGGTTTTAGATTACCTAAAAATAGACGATTTCTACCAAGGTATCTTACTAATAAAATTACTAAAGCGCAAAATAAAGCACTTATTATAAACTAAATTAGTAGCTAAAGGTAATCCAACTTTTATCAATTATGCCTACCAAAATTCTTTTAAAATTATGTATTGATACGCAGTTCAAATATTCTCGATAAAAAAATCTCTTAAAAATTATGTAAATGTACAATTACACTATAAGTTTTTTTTCTACTTATAAAATCTATATAGTTTTCTGTAGCAATCAAATTAAAAAACATAATCGCTTTGTCTAGTTTATGAATTATTGCACAATTATGCACGCGTCTCAGTTTGTATTAAATGAATTTTAAATACAAAAACTATATATAGAATTGATCTGATTTTTAACCGTTTTATTTTTATACTCTTTCGAACAAAAGAAAAAATTGCACCCGCAAGCACGTCTGAAAAGATCTGCCACCGTCGCAAACCCAAACCCATACGCAATTGCTAATATTACACTTACGAAAGTAGCCCGGCTGAAGGAGCGCAAGTGCCTCACTCCCCCGCGGACGATTCTTCTTCTTCTTTTTTTTTATCGTTATATGCGCGCACTGCACCGCCCGCTTATTTGCCTTCCAAATGCATACGCCCCGCGCGGAGGCTTGGAGAGCGGCGATATGCACTCGCCCGGCGCTTTTCCGCTCGCGCCGCTCGGAATTGGTAATTCGAGGGGTGAAGTGTCGCACTTCCGAATCGCGCGTAATTATACGCGCGTACGCCCGATCCTTTAATTGGGCCCGTTTCTTCTGTCGCGCCTTCCTTCGTCGCCGCGCTGCAGCGGCGAGGTGCATAAAATTAATTCATTCGCCCGAGAGGAGCGGGCGGCACACACGCGCGCCTCGTTGAGCGTTGCACGCGCGCTTTTGATGCATCCGCGGCCGGATTAACATTTTCGAGCCCGCGGGGATTGGGTCCATTCGCTCGCTCGCACGCTGTTGGGCTTATTTGCCAGGCGGACTTTTTATTAGCGAGTTTAGTCTGCGCTCGGGTTTGTTTACGTTTTTAAGTGTGCTTTTTATTTTTATTGTTTCGTATATTTTAATAATAATTTTGGATTTAACGATAATTTTTATTTTGAGACACTGTAACGAAGGCCAAAATATAAATTTTACAAAAAAATAATTTTTTTAATGTAAAAGGTTGAGAGTCGTTGGTGTCAACTTTTATTTTAAAGAAAATTAACGTTTCTGGACAAATTGAAATTAATAAATAGGAGATTTCAGTAGGAAAATATCTATTTCAATAATCGAAAACGTCATTTTCAGATGGCCAACTTTTATAATTCTGTTCTTAGATTTTAATTGCTTCAGAAAAAGTGATAAAAATTTAATCCTGATTCTTTAAACATTGTCAAAGTTTTACAAAAATATATGTAAACGATCCATTAAGTCCATTCATAGTTAATACTAAAATTGATCAGAATATATCAAAATAATTTGTAAGAATAACATCTACACTAGAATTAATGTAAAAATATAAACATCCATGATGAAAGACTTGAAAATGAATATTTTGTACAAAAATCTTTTAAGTAAACAAATAACAATTTTCTATACGTCTTTGTATTTGCAGGTGATCCACTGTTCCGGCTACCTGAAGTTGAAGCACGTGCAGGAGAATGAGGACGGCCTGGTGAAGCACAAGGTGGACATCGTCGGTCTCGTCGCTGTCGGCCATTCGCTCCCGCCCAGTGCCAACACGGAAATCAAACTTCACCACAATATGTTCATGTTCCGGGCGTCCCTCGATCTCAAACTCATATTCCTCGACGCCAGGTAAGTTTATTCGACCGATCAATCGGTAACACCTTCGCTCTAAAGTTGAATCAGTGAATCATCACTAAAAATTAATGAAATACACTAAAAATGAGTGAATTGTACTAAAAATTAGTAAAATGCACTAAAAATGAATGAATTGTACTAAAAATTACTAAAATGCACTAACAATTAGTGGAACATTCTCTACTAATCATTATTTCGTGCCTTATATTTTACTACATTTTAGTACACTTTACTAATTTTTAATAGTTTTTCGCTAATTCAACTTTAAAAGGTTCAAACATCAAGTTGTGTCTTCGAATATTTTGAATAGCACTATCGTATTTCGATCCCACACATTTACATTAAAGTCTCGAGACGATGCTGCGTATTTCGCGGAAGTGTGTTTTAAAAAATTTGGTTGTTTACTTAAAAAGTTATTTTGTTTTTTCCATATGGCCGCTTGTCTCGCAACAAGCGCCGCTTTTGTTTGGCTGCAATAAATGCACAAGCGCACGCGGGGGTCAACGAAAGCGTACGGGAGTGAGAGTTCGGGGTATCGAATTTCGCTCGTTAAGATTTCAATGGCTAAAAAAACGCTCGCCCATTAAAGTCCGTCTAGAATTACCAGATGACAGGCACTTTATTTAGCCAGAGCTAATATACTGACTCAATATTTTTCGTTTCCTACAAATTACGCGCGGTGGACACCGTGAATACATTACGATGAAATTAAAGGTTGTAGTGAAAAATTTTTTAATGAAATACGTTTTTCTTTTTACTTCAGTGTTCCACAGCTGACTGGTTACGAGCCACAGGAACTCATAGACAAAACACTTTATCATTACGTCCACGTGAGCGACGCGGTACATTTGCAACACGCTCATCATATCTGTAAGTAAAAACTCGCTTTTTAATAAACTGTAATATCGAATATAATCGCGCGTACTATTAAAAAAAGCACTCGAAAAATTCAGTGTACTCGAATCTTTACTTACTATATTCAATTAATAGAGCAGAGCAAAGAAGACAAAAAATCGATTTTTAAAGAAATACTAGAATGTTGAAAGCTAAAAGGATTTGCTGAGTCGAACAAAAACAAGGCGAAACTCGGGGAACAATAGGATCGATATCAACAGAGCGAGGCGCTCGGCGTATTACGAGAGAAGCGCCGTCGCTTTTAATAAGCTTCTTTTCGCACCATCGCTCTTTTTTCAACAAAAGAAAATCCTCGAGAGTCCGGGCGCCATCAGCATTTGCATAGCGTCACTGCGAGCTAAAAAAGCGCAGTTCGCGACGATAAGGAAAACTAGATTCGCAGTCTAATAATTTAAGTCAGGAGAGTAATTTTAGAAAATGTTATCTGTACGCGGAAACTTTGTTTCTTCTCGTTCTCAAATGAAAAAGTTCGCAAAGCTATTGTTACTCACTTCGGATTTTGTTATCGAAAGAAAATCTATAAATTTGTCATATAACCAAAATGCTAAAGTTTTCTTGTGCATATTATTCACGGATCAAAGAATAAATTTAACAGTAAAGTCTACCTGATTAGATGGCAAAAATAAAAATAGCCTTGCAAAATCATATCATAATGTCAATACTAAACAAGCAAATTTTACACTTCTTTAAGATATTTCTTAATATACTTATGAAAGTAAAAGAAAATTACACATTTATAGCTAAATTTATGTGCAAAATGTTGAATGTTTTGTTCATTCTTTTCTTGTAACTTCTTTAAAAGAAAGAAAAGAAATTCTCTAGCTAAGCGAAAAGTTTGATCCAGCTAATTTAAAAAAGGAGCCCGCACTCAAAAAATAATGACCATAAAAGAAGACAAAAAAAAAGAGAGTCCCCGAAAAAAAAGTGAGCCACTATACGAGCGAGAGAAGCCGGGGCGCTCGACAAAGACACGCGCATCGGTGTGTCTAGGTGGCTGCATGCAGGCGTCATTAGTCTCGCTCCGGTTTCCGCGCGCGGCGATACGATCTGCATCTCGCGCCTCGTCCCTCCCGCGTCGGAAGTGGCTCCCGCGCAAAGGGACACAAGAGGAGAGGAGGTCGCGCCAGCTGACGCTGCTTTTCGCGTCGGGAAACAGCCCCCCGTCTCACTCCGCCTCCAACCTTTGATCTTCCGCTCGAGTGCGCGCCCCGGCCACTTTCTTCCTCCTCTCCCGCGGTCTTTCCTCGCTACTTATTCCCTCCGCGTCTTCGCCTCGCGAAAAACGCCCCCGCGACTTACGTGACGCGCGCGGAGCCGCGTATTCTTGGCTCCGTGTTTAAGAATGGAACGAGACTCGAGGTCACTCCGCGTACTACATACTTTGTAGCCGGGGCGCAAGAATGAAACGACGCTGGTCGCTGCGTTTTCTTTTCGTTTCGGTTTTTTTTTAATGGGGTGCACACGACGAGGGCGCGGAGAACGCGCAGCGAGAGTACGCAAATTATACCGAGGCCCGGAACTCGCGCGTGCATTCATAAAATTGCCGGTGCCGCGGCGGCGCACCGAATTCGAGAAGCAGTCCCTTCGTGCTTTTATTATTATTTTTATTTTATTTTTTAAATTTTACGAGTTAAGAACCTTTTGCTTACGAATTATTCGAAGAGCTATAGCGATCTATGTTCTGCATTCTAATTATACAGAATAGAATAGAATAGTTGTTTTTTTGTAATTTGCAATATTTATACAAAATTAAAAATTCCATTTTATTAAATGCCGTAAGTGTGGATAATATCGTATTATTTGTAGACCTAAAAAATGCAGCCATTTTAAATCTACGATGTATTTAAGTAATCTTACAGTCATTAATTAAAATTAAATAATTTATTATTTTACTATAATAGAGAATTAAAAAATGAAACCTAATTGTAAAGATTTTATACTCTCTTAACATAACAATGAAGTATCCAACTTATCAATCTATACTTAAAAAAAAATGAGCCAGTTCAGTTTTCACTCAAATCGGGTGGTTTTTTACTGCTACTCCTATATCTATTTACTCCTGTACGATAAGAAATTAATTCCGCGAAAACCAAGCGCAAGCGTTTCGTCACCGGCATATTAAGGACAACTGCGCATGTGTCGCGTTAAAATTAAGTGCAAAAGAACAGGGGTCCCCGGGAGGGCGCGCGCGCGATTTGTATGTTATTGATTGAACAATGCCGCCGAGCGAGCGAGAGAGCAGCTATATACGTCGGGCTGCGCGGGCCTCCGCGCGGAGGTCGAGCGTCGCCCGGAGAATTCCAGGGTAAATACGGTGGTGGATTTACGTAAAAATCGATTTATACGCGATCCCGCGTAATGGCCGTTCACCCCCGGCCCCGGGGCTTTGTTTAATCTCCTCGGCAAATCGTTAAATTACGAACTAAACACTAGCGACTGTTTAAACATCAGCGACGCTCGCTCCGATATTTAACCCCGCGGATCACTGCGAGAATCGTTTACTTCGAAGTACGCAAAAAAGAAGTAAAAAAAATTGAAACGAAAGCGGACTTTAAAAAAGGAATCGCTTCGCGCGTTACAGCCAAGTACTTTGTAGAAAACGCGCGAAGTAAGTGGAAAAGATTTTAAAAAAATGTCGAAGAAAGCGCCGGGGAACAATTGAAAAAGCAAAACGGCGACAAAAGCCGCGGCGGGTGTGGGTGGGCGCAACAATGGAACAGGAGCGCGGCCGCTCGAGAACAATGAAATAGAGCGGGAAAAAAGCTCGAGCGTGGGTGTGAGCCGCGCGCGGATAGGGAGGAAAATAGGGATAAGTGGATGGGAGGAGCGACGGCGGAGGCAGCGCCGTGAGACGGGAGGCTGTTACTGCTATCGTTGTTTGAACAGACTCGCAGTTTCACGAGCTTAGCCTCAAAGGGATATGCCTCCCCTCGTCGCTAATGTCGCTGCGGCGCGGGGTATACCTATACCAGCGGAGAGGAGAGGGAGAAAAAAGGGAGAGTTCATCCTGCCCCCGCGGCAGTTCAAACAGCGCGGAAACTATTTTTATTGGCCCTGCTCTCGGGGATTTGGCCGCGCGAGATTTTCGGAGGAGCGCGAGGAATTGATTGCGGTAATTGGAGGAACGACCGCGAGATTGGAGGGCCGGGAATTTCGCGCGTAATGGGAGCTTGTTTACGGCGGTAATGGATTGTTTAATGCCCGCCGTGTGGAGATTTCTTCCCTCCTTTTCTCTTCGGCTCGGTTTTCCTCGTGTGTGCGATTCAATTATTTTATTTTAACGATATTTGTTCAAGCTTAGGCGAGTAAGGAACCCTCTGTTAGGGATGAGAGAAAAATCTTGTTTATAAAACACTATAATCGCTGGTATATAATTTTCATTCGGATTTGGAAAAGCGCAAAAGAAATTCAAGTAAATATATTTTATAAATATATTTATCTTCATGTAACAGAATATGTGTTTAAAAAATCTGTCTCTTTTTTTGTTGGATATAAAATTTTTAGTCAGTAGCTGGCCAATAACTGGCCACTTTCAATCTCCGAATAGTAATTGGCCAATTTATGGTTATGTTTAATTGGCGGTTTCTATTATTGGCTTATTTTGAATTAGATACAGAATAAAAACTGAATATTATGTAAAAAATTCTTAAAATTCTTGATATTTTTACAAACCTGTGCGCAAAATACGATTTTACACCCTCCATACGTAAAGTGCTACTTTACGCACTTGGAAACAGGATGTAATATCAAATTTTATACTCGGTGTACAGGTTGAAATGAAAAATACTTCCATTCCAATTACGAATTCAAACGAATGCATTTTAAAACGAAATCAATTTCTCTGTTGCAGTGTTGTACAAAGGCCAGGTGACGACGCGCTACTACAGGTTCCTGACGCGCACGGGCGGCTGGGTGTGGATGCAGTCGTACGCGACGATCGTGCACAACTCGCGCAGCTCCCGGCCGCACTGCATCGTCAGCGTGAACTACGTGCTGTCGCAGATCGAGGCGAAGGACCTGGTGCTGAGCCAAGACCAGAAAGCTTCTACGGCGACGCCGGGCAACTCGCCCAGCGCCCCCCTGCCGAAGACGCCGTCCTCGGTCGTCGCCGAGCTGCCCGACGCCAAGGCCCAGCAACAGCAGCAGCAGCAGCAGCAGCACAGCTGCCCGACGTCGCCGCAGTACCGGGCGCGGACCCTCACCGAGACGACCGCCGACTCCGAGTACACCGACAGCTCTGGCTACGTCAGCTCCGAGTACATGCCGGGCAGCCACGGCTCCTACACCATGCCGCCGTCCGTCGCCGCCGCTGCATTCCCGCCGCAGGCCGCGGCCGCGCCCCACGACGATCAGGGCTACTACTCGCCCGACATGTTCTACCAATACGGAGGTTGGTTTGAGCTTCTTTTTATGGTGTGCATTATGCTTTTCAGACTGCTTTCAAGTTGCGTTAGTGTGCATCGATGGCATTGTGAAATCACTGTGATCGCAAGGAAATTGCGCTCAACAGTGATTGCGATACGAGTCCAAAAATCACGTTTTCGACACGCCGTGCGCAAAGTTACGACTTTGCGCACGCTTTCTCAAAATCAGCTGCGTAAAATTGTACCTTGCACACGTTGTATCGAAAAATACGGTTCGATACTTGAGCGAGAAGGTGATTTTAGCATCGAATCGAACGAACTCGTATCGAAATGTACTATTATCGCACTTGTATCGTAATGTACTATTATCGCACTTTTTCATAATCTCGAGAAGTCAACTGGTAAACATCTGAAATTTGATGAATTATAAAATTCCGCTGGTTCTTTTTCCTACAAAATTAGGCATTTTAAACTGGAGTCTTCTAAAAACTTAAATGCAACAAATGTTTTGTTTTTTGTTGATCTTGTTCTTTTACCTATATGTATGCGAGGAAAAACTTGAAAAAATGTAGAATACTCAAAAGATAAGTATATAGAAAAAAATTGGCGTTTTATGCTTACGGTAAGATTTAAAAAAAATGTTTATATTAATTACCACACCCTGAAATTGGCGATACTAATAGCCCCTGAAACAATTGTAAAAAAATATCTGGTATAATGTTCAAAAAATATGTATTTCGCTTTATATCATTATTCTTTTTTTTTTTTTTTTTTCAATAAAAAAAGAAAATATTTTTATGAAATTATATTATTTTGAAATTATTACCTCTCCTTCATGCAATCATCAGTTTCATTGTTTACAATGAATTCGATTTCGAGGATGAAATCAATGGTGATTATCTGCTATTTTCAACTTTTTAACTTGTGACATGATTAATGCTCAGAACATCATAAAACGGTGTTCCGAAAATTATGTTACAACCGTGAAAAATATTTGTGCAATGCAATACAAATTAGTCATTCAGGTTCGTGATATACCCCATGTTTTGTGCTTTTCCTCAGTGTGAAGAGGAGCAAATTCTCGTATTCGGGATGATCAAGAATTTTGTATGACTAAAGTGTGCAAAGCATCTGATTTTGATAAAAATAAAGTTATTTATTAGTAAATCACGCTACATTGAATGAACTTCAGAAGTGCATTAACAAAAAACAAATTAAAAATACAAAAAAAAATGCAAAAGAACAAAATATAAAAAAAAGCAAAAAAGAAAACGAAAAATGAAAAAATAAAATGCAAAAAAAAATAAAAATGCAACGAAAAAAAAACTAAAAATGCAAAAAGGAAAAAGTTGATGCATTAACGTACTGAGTGCTCAAAGTCTTGATATTTTACAGGAAATCCTCATGAACACATGGCAGCGGTACCGCAGCAACAGCAACCCCAGCAGCCCCAGCAGCACCAGCAGCATCCCCACATGATGCACCACGTGCCGAGTCCCATGGGAGCCATCCAGCACAGTCCGCAGCAAAACCAGCAGCCGCAGCAGCGAAGACCCTTCTCGGCGTCGTCGAGCTCCTGCGGCTCGTCCGACGCGTCCGACATCCACCTGTCCAGCCCTCTGAACGCCGGCCTCGTGATCGAGGCGCCCCGCAGCGTGAACAACTCGTTCTCGCCGTACCCGCAGACACCCCAGCACCACCAGCACCACGTAATGGAGTCACCGCCGAGTCTAGCGAGCATCGACGCCAGCGCCGCCATGTTCCCGCACTGCGGCTTCAACAACTTCCTGAACGGCTACGGGAGCCCCTGCAACCCCGCGGTGCCCGGGCACCACGAGCAGGCGTACACCTCGCCGCACCACCACCTCGTGCCCGACAACATGAGGCACGCGCACCACAACCACCACCTGCACGTGGACGGCGGCGTCGAGCCCATCGACATACCCCTCTACGCGAATGCCCAGCAGTACAGCCCCAGCTCCGTCCAGCCGCACCACCAGTTCGTCCACTAGCAGCAGCCGACCGCCTGCCAGGACGCGGCGCAGCTCGACATCGTCGACGAGCCGTTGCTCAAGGGGCTCCGGGTCTTCTGAGCACCGCCGGCAGCGCGGAACTCATCGGGACCTTCATTTGCACCAGTATTCAATGCATTCGTTTAACTGTACTTTAGGCACGCGCAACACGCACGAGAAACTTGGGTGATTTGGTTTACGGGACAGCGGAGTCCCTAATGTCGGAGGTCTATACTTTTTTTTCTAGGTACTATAGGTTAGGTTGCGAAAGCGATGAGGTTGTAGGAAAAAAGTGTGAGTAATAGCGTGGGGAGCACTAGCAATAGCTGTAAAGACAAGTATCTTTAGCGCGTTTTTTTCCATTTGGTTTAGTGATTTGATTACTAAAGAATTGTAAAGCATCTTTTTAGTGCGCTGTGATAATCAGCTGATCGAAACTGCAGGCGCCATATTTCGTAAAATAGTTCGCAAACAACAATAAAGGGATGACAGCGCCGTTATTTAGGTCCAATAAAAAATCAAAAAGGCGAAATTTATAATGCGAAATTACGTGCATTTATATGCACAATTTCGAGGCAAAAAAAAAATTGAAAAAGAAAATGGAAAAGTTTATAATGACGACTTTGTTACCGGGGGATCGTACGCGCTGGTCGCGGCAACGAAGATCGAATCAATTCGCCAATGTCTCAGACAAAAGGGAACGGCGTTTCCAAAATCGTTTGTTGTACGTGGACCGAAATCGTAGCGATTTTCTTCGATTCGCGGATTATACAAATTGACCGATCGGGGCGTTTGTAGATTTAGCGGTAATTCAAATTATCGGTAACGTTTAGGTGGCGCCGCGACTATGAATTGTACATATACGAAATTCGACGAAGCGAAATATTTCTAGTTGATAGATTTTTCTAATGTAAATAGAAAGAAAGTTTGATCGTTTGTAGTTTAATTTTTAGAGAGCGTAGCAGTGTAAATATTTTATATAAACCCGAAGACTGACCGGTGCTTAAGCCAACCGACCAAAGAAATGACCTATTCATTCACGTGTAATGTCATAGTGAGTTTCCACCTACTATAATTTAAAAAAAAATCCATACCATTTAAAAACTTTTAATCTACTTCTTTCAAACGATGTACATAAATCTCCTCAGTTAGTATTGTTTTAAAAAGTATCTCCGACAGGGAGTTGGGTTTGTTAATCTCATTTTTTAATCATTATTATATTAAGCAGCAGTGTATAGTTTTATAATTAAAGGTCAATTCGAGAATTTCTGTATTATACGAAGTATTAATTTAATAAATAATTTAAAATTTAACTATAATTTGATTTAACTATATGATTGTATGTAAGTTTCTTTCGACAAAAAACCCAACTCATCAATAAAGTAATTTTGATTTGTCAAGTGTCAAATCGCGATTCTGTTACTGTAAATTTATCTGTACTTATACAATGACATAATTAATATACATATTGTATTTATATATTATACATAAAGGATTATTATTTATATTTAATGTAAAGTACAAGTGTGACATTTATATAGCGAAGTTGAAGTAATATCTGGAACTAGGCCGAAATTAATTAAGTCCTGTAAATAATGTAAAAGTATGATTCGCGCAGTACGGTGCCTATACGCCGAGAATATATGATATTTTCCTCTGAATACGTATCTTTTTCATTTTACTTATCACATTATTTATCAACATTTTTATTTTTATTTTTATTCGGTAAAAATATATTAATATTTAAAAAGTATAATTTGAACTTTATATATGATTTATACATGAAACAAGAAAGAAATAATTCACTGAAAAAGTCAACAATTTTTGGAAATTGCTTTATTAGATTGAATCATCGCTTAGGCAAAAAAGTACTGATGGCGGGAGAATTTGTATATCCCCCATTTTTCAGGATTATCTTGAGCGCAATCTCCTGATTATTCCAAAAATTGGGGAGACAAGTTGACTTGCAATAATTCACGACTTATTTTGTAAATTATTACAATAGCATTACAGTAGATCGCTAATTAGATAATCGTTTACAATTCCTTATTTTTTATATATATATATGAAAAAATTATGAAAATATTTTCAAAATTAATGAATTCACATATACTTACAGCAATAATAATGGCAGTAGACACACTATATAAATCTAAGTTTGGCACTCACAAAATATTACTATTATAAAATTATTTAAACAATTCTAATTCTTAATTATAATTATATTTTTATCAGACTAATATCAAATTCTTTGCAACGAAACACCAAACGACAACATATCCAAGCAAAAGTATATAATTTATGCGCAGCAAACGTTAAAAATAAATTTTTCACCAACAATCAATCCAAATCCGTTTACAAAAATCAGCCAAAGGTACTCACGCAGCGTCGTCCGATCTGACCATCTGTCCGAGTGCGTCTGCGAATTTGCGGGTACCGCACGCGCGCGCAGCAGGTACTAGCGCAGCCCTTGTACGGTGGGGCCGCCGCTCGATTGGCGCTACCTGCCGAGGCGTTGATCGACCCTCGCCCCGGGCGGTCTACAGCCGATTACGACCCCAACGGGGGAAAACCCGGCGGCAGTTTTCCCCGCGCGCGCCAAAGTCATGACCGCGGCAGGTACCGCTCTTCGCCCCCTCGAGCGCAATAACGACCGAATTACGTTTGTTTGTACAGGTTTTACGGCGTGCACCGATGGGGCGGATTGTCGGTGCCAGCTCGCCCGATTTGCTGGTGCGCGCCGGCTTCGGGGTACTTGCACTGTGTATGCACTGGGCCGTGCTCGGCTAAGATTGCGGGTGGTTTTGTGGAGAGGTTGCGCTTCATGGTCGTCGTAAAATCGTTGCCGATTAGTGCGCAGTTTACGGTATTAATTTTCTTGCTCTTTTGAAGCTTGATTTATACGGGGATAAAAAAGCTTAACGGCGGGAAAGGATAAAGTTGCAAAATGGAAAACTATATTTTTAAAATTTTATTTTATCCGTCTGAATATTTAACAGTAATCGATTTGTATTGTTTTTTTCATATTATGTTATAATAACAAAAATAAGGCATATTAGAATTTACTAAAAGTGTGATGAATATAGTTCATCTATATAGTATAAAAAAAATGTTACAACACGCGCAAATACAGTGAGTTATTTTTCAATATTCTATCAGGCTGATAAAACGGAGTTTTTCACTTTTCATACTCATTTCCTACATAGCATTTAATAATGCAATAAGGGTTAATTCAACCTATATAAGCTAATGCCTATATTCATGTATAATTAATATAATAGCTCATACTCAATATTTTAAGTATAATAAAAAAAAGCAATAAAAATAAAAAAAAAACAGAAATTCATAATCACCCGATTACCAATAAAAAAGTAAAAAAAGCAACTACTCGAATACAACGAAAACGACGCGCGGCATCACCCGCACGTGAGAAAAAAAAGGAGCGACAGACACGGACCCCCCGGCCGCGGGATCGCGAAACCGCGCGCGTATCCCACGGCTCGGCGAGAGAAAAGAAAGCGACTCGCGTCTCTAATTGTCGGCCGCGGGCCCGGCACAATGCGCGACGTCCCGCCGGGCGCGTATATGTCCGTAAAAGCGGAGGGCGGCGCGGGGGCCACGTGCCGCGCGCTCATTCTGCGATCAGTCACCGGGAGTCGGCCCGGCCCGGCATTACGCGCGGTAATGAGGGAGAAGGCGAAATTCATACCCTTGATTGGGGAACAATCGGAGCGGTAATTGCAACCTCGATCGGAGTCACTGCGGCGGCTGTTGCGAGTTCATTATTGTCGCTTCATTTGTATCGGCTTTTGCGACTTCTTTTATTTCGAGATCCGCTTGCGCGCTAGGTGAATGTGGAAAGTACGTGCTCACTAACGATTAATCTGAAAAGGAACAAAAAAAATGTGCGAAGAAAATTATTTTACTTAAATAAGATTTGATTAAACTGGAAGCATATTGTACATTAAAATTATCCTCTTTATAGTCCCATTTTAAATAAGAATGTTTTTTTTTGTTGCTTTTTTGCCTTTTTTCAAATTACTAAAATGTAAATTTTTTTTAAATTGTTTTTAAAATGTTTATTTTAACCCTTAAGGTAAAATTATCTTCAGAAAGTCTATACATATACGTGCTTTATTAAACAAATTATTTGTGTTAAAAGAAAAAGTTATGTTTTTTTTTTGTTTTAATATAAAAGAAATTTTGTAGAATAAGTAACAATTTCCAATCTTATACATATAAAAATGTTGTTTTTACGTCTTTTATAAAGACTCTGAAGTTGCTGAACCGATTTTCTTAACATTTTTTAGCTTCAATTTTAATTGGCATTTACCTGAAATTGAAAATTTGAATTTGTAAGTGTATTATGTGTAGTGCATGAAAGCATTGTTCTTCAAAGCACACAAAAATTTCATACTTATGTGGACGAAATCAAATTCGATTTATTTGAGGATAAAGTAATTCTGTTTTTTTTTTCAGTGAATCAGTGCTTAATAACTTACTTTTTTTACTTAACAAAATCCCTTATACCACCCACGCACCCAACGATCTCTTTCTCGCCACTCAACTCGAACTACAAACATGACAATATAAAAAAAGAAGTCGCAAAATTAAACACGAATGCGTCGGCCCAGCATGCGGCCGTGTATCCGCTATCCGTACACCCAAGCCACGGCCGCGGGTTACATACGGTCGCGTGTCTCTCGTTAAAATCTTCGCCGGGGCGGCGCCCGCTCCGTGATCCACGCACGACCGCGTGAAATCGGCCGTCCACGAGGCGATCGCTCGTTACCCGATTGAGCCACTTCCCGGCGGCGCGCGCGTCACCCGCTGGGCGTCCACGCGACTCCTCTCCGCGCGCGGAGAGCCTCGCTCCTCGGGGCGTCCCTCCCGCGCGAAAGGCGTCGCTCGCGACTCCGACCGCGGATCGCTCGGCGCCCATTGTGAGAAACGTCGCTCGCTCGTCGCGGGATTGTTTTTTCTGGGCGGACGTGCACGTGCGACGGAGGCTGGGGGGCGCCGAGGGTGGTTTTTCGGATTGACGTCTTTCAGAGGGGTGAGACTTTTAGTGGAGTTTAACAAGAGTAGAATTGAAGAAACGATGGGACCATCGTTTATAATTCATATTTTCTAAATTAATTCCACATTTTCAGATTTAGCTCGTTAATAATTTTTCATCTAAAATCATGATTTTATAATTTTTAATAATTACCATTTACTGCGAAGAATGGATTATTAAAATAATAGAACCGATTAAGAAATTACAAACCGATTTTTTATTATTGTTTAAAATTGTTACAAAATTTGTGATGAATAACACCTCGGAATTAAGTTATGTACGTTACACGACAGGTAGGATACATCAACGAAGGTACGTATTTTTACGAGTCAACACGCGAGCCGAGATTAAAAAAAATTAATTTTGTTCTTTCTGGCATGTGACCGAGCGAATGAGGCAAAATGGAAAAAATAAGGTCGAACCCTGACCCAAGAAAATGTACACGTATATACATGTAGATCCGCACTTAAATAAGAGACGTCGACTTTCTTGCTTTTTTTGGCTATTTAGGTGCTGAGAGTCGAGGCGGAGGGCCCTTCAAGTTCTTTTCTTCTCCTTTATGCTATGGTCTTTGAGAAATTTGCGACGCGACTTTCTGTAATTGTTTTACTCGAAATTACAAGAACATTTTTCGAGTTGCGCATACAAATGATTTATTTTAAACACAAAGTTCAAATAGTTTATTATTTCCTTAAATCAAGCAATAACTTATTATAAAATAATATATAAGGTATAAAATTAAATTAATAATTGAATTCAAAATTCTACCAAAAAAGACGCGTAAAAATTATTTTATATCCAAAATTCAATTTCCCCCGTATTATAGTAATAATACACAAAAAAAGATCCGAACGCAAAGTTACAACGCAAACTCAATTAGGCGCACCCCGGCATTAAGCCCCGCGTAATCGGGCGTCTGCGGGGGGAGCGGAGTGCCTCGACATATGCACTCGATTTGTCCGCGTGTCATAAAACTGGCCAATAATCCGATCGCGATTAAGGGCGCCGCGCAAGGATTTCGGGCAATAACAGAGGTTCGAATTAAACCAAACACTCGAGCGGCGCGCTGCGAAAACACTCGCAGCGCGCGCGCGACTCTCCCCACGAAAAAAATAGAACTCTCAAAAATCTGATTCCTTTTCAGCCGCTGTAACGCGCAGTTGTTTTCGCAATTGTATTTGCGCGCAAGATTGAAGGACGCGCGACACGTGTATAAATGCCTGGGACAATACGCGCATCGTGTCGGTGAAGTGCATTGAAACTTTGGTAATTTTCATTTTTGTTTATAGGTTTATATTGTAAGAAATTTTTTTATTCGGGCCTGTGTCAATATTGGAAAATATGATTTTTAGATGGATTAAATGATCAAATTGTATGTTATAAAACGTAAGATTTTTTAAAGATCGATTAGTTTTATTTTTAATATATTTCATAGAAATACATAAAATAACAATATTAAATATATTATTTATCAATACAAAAAATAAAAAAAAGATACAGTCATATTTTTCATTTTAACTCCGCTTTAGAAATAAGTTAAGATTATTAAATTAATAATAGCCCACTGTCATTTTTACCGGAAAATCTCCGTAGTTTTTATGCAGCTTTTCATACCGTTCAATATTCAGATAAAAATTACGATGATTTACCCGAAAAATTAATAGTTTCTTCCGATTTTGTTTTTTCACGAATTTGTACAGTGAACTTCACCGTAATTTTTACGGTAAATTTCTCTCAATGCACCATATAAAGAAAAATTTGCGGAAAATTCAGAATTAAATTATTTTAGTAACTATATACCCTATAAGGAAAAATCTACAGAAAAATTAGCAAAAGTCAGAAGTTTTTTTTCTTACGGAATAAACATTAAATTTCAAGTTACAACAAAAACTCGAATCCCTCCAGTTCCGACATCCTCGTCGCCGCAGCCAGCAGAAAAGCTCTCCCCGAAAAAAGTCTTAACCAACAGTCCGCACGAGAAGGAGGAAGGGAAGCGGGCTTAAAGTGAGTCGAGAGGGAGGCGCGCGGGGAGGGTGGGGGAGCGTTAAAGAGCGCATAAAGAGCGCGCAAGCCCGAGGTGGAAAGTGAGCAAGCGAGCGAGTCGGCGGGGGTGGGCCGCGGGTAACCTGGGCAACGGCACGCAGCGCCGGCCCACGAGGCCGCCGCTCGCGTCCCCGCGTGTTTGCTCGCCGATCTCGTGCCAATTACGGCCTATCCTCCCCCCGGCCCGGCTGCCGCTCATTTGCCGGTGCCTGCGCGCACGCGCGACTTGCAAGCTGCTGCTGCTGGCGCAGGCGCTTGCAGAGGTCTGCGAGCATGATGCGTTTCCCAGTTTCCAGCTCGAGAACAGAATAAGGCTTTCGCGACAGGTAAGTGGAGCTTTTAAGAAATGTTCTATTTAAGCAGAATTTATTTTATCAATAATGGAATGTATAGTCTAATTGTTGGAAAAATTAACAATAATTTGACAGTGTGCGAATTATGTATGTGGTAACCATATGATAATTATATAGAATTCATGTAGAAACCATGAGGTAACCATGTGATGGAACTTACACATAGTTCTCAAGTGATTTTCATCTCGTTCCCCAATTACTTTACACGTCATAGCTTGTGATGACCATGTAAAATTCAAGGTGGAACAATGTATAATTATAAAAGAACTATGAGATATCTTAAGAATCCTGCCCTGTACAATTGTTGAATTGATGAAACTGTTAATCAATGAACTCTGTTAATATATAAATGTCATAGCTGTAAGAAAATGGATTTTATCATTTCTAAATTGCAACAAAAAAATATATCTTAAGTATATGATGCAGTTTTGGAAAAGGTAGGATATATATATATATGCATGAAAACATAATAAAAAACTTCAACCAAAATGCACACATAATGCGACGCCTAAGTCAATATAAATAGAGTAACAAAAGAAATTTTCAAATTTCAAATTTTGCATACCATAGAAAATTGCATAAATAAAAAAAAATTAACGCTGTAAAATGACAAGCAATATTGTTGCCATAATATTTAAATAAATTATCGATTTATGTACTAAATGTGATAATTCTTTTAAATCGTCAGGTATCAAAAACTGAAATAATGGCCCAAAATCAATTACCCATTCATCTGTATTATCGGCTATCTAGGGAGATTCTGTATACATAGGGACTCTATATAGGGAATTCCCACTTCAACTTTATACCTATACCGCGCAGAGCCTAAGAGTGGGGGTTAAGATAGGTGTAATTAGATTATTTATTTATAGTTATTGGACGTGGTCTTAAGGCCAATACCGTAGGAAGGAAAACAAATAAATAAAAGATAGGTGTAAGCATCGTGTGAGATTGTAACGCAATTCTACGGTCAATCAGCTGTTCTTGTATTTATAAGTATACCAAAATCGGGTACCCTATAAATATAAGTACGAAAGCGTTCAGTTTTTTTGTATTTCTGTTTTGATAAATGCATAGATACAAAACCCAGTACCATGTCTGAAAATAGTCAATATTTTTGCAGTGATTACGATGTGACGGAAGTAAAATCAAAAATATGTGTATACACGTGGAAAATAATTGATTTCAGATATCTTAATACAAACATAGGCCCATTCATAAGTGCTCCTATCATTAGACGCAAGGATAAAAAAATATGGCGTGTATTTTTGTATCCAGAAGGAGTAACCGAAGCAAATAAAGATTATGTAAGTGTGCAAATTACTTTTTTTGGACATGAAAAGCAAAAAGATTTTTTAAAAAATTTCTCCTTGTCAATATACATCATTGATGTAAATGGAAAGGAATGCGAAATTTACAAATTGCAAAATGCAAAAAGACAAAAAATAATTAGTATTGACACCTTAATAAAAAAAGATTTTCTATTGGATGAGAAAAATGGGCTACTGCCTCATGGTGATTTAACATTGAGATTCAAAGCATATTCTACGGACAAAGTTGTTGATCGACCTACAGTGACTCACTCTGCTTCATGCTTAAATAAATCAACATTTCTTGAATTAGATAGCATATTGAATACCGAAAAATTTAGTGATGTCAAGATTGCTGTTGATGATAGAGTTTTCCATGTGTACAAAGGCATATTAGCTTCTCGAAGTCCAGTTTTTGCAGCCATGTTTGAGCATCACATGGAAGAAAATATTGAAAATATTGTAAAAATCACTGATGTCAAATGTGAAATAATGCAAGAAGTGTTACGATTTATGTACTCAGGAAAAGTAAATAATATCAAAGATATAGCCTCTGATCTATTAGTAGCCGCAGATAAATATCAAGTTAAGGAATTGAAGATGTTGTGTGAAAACGAATTGATTAACAATCTAAATATCGACAATGTGACCAATTTGTTGATTCAAGCTGAAAAGTATGAAGCTATGAATTTAAAACCAATTGCTTTAGAATTTTTCAAAATACATGCCAAGGAAATTATTAAATCTGAAAAATATAAAGCAGATTTGAAAAGCCTTTTACCTGTACTACCAGATGTGGTTGAAATATTAGTATAAACATAATAACTTCATTTTTTATACTTCAAATGGTAATTTAGTATGTATCTTTCTTAATTTACAATCTTTCTATAAATAATTATGCTAATTTTTTTATACTTATTTTATTTACAGTGCCAAGTTTGGGATTTATATTATGATCAACCTTGTTAAAACTTAAAGAAGAAGCAAAGCAGCAAAAAATATATCATTCAGAATTATTATTTAAGAAATGCCCAATAGCAACAGTTACAATATCTATAATATATTATTTATTGAAGAGAAATAACAGCTATAAAGTATATAGCAACACTAATGCCCAATAAAAAATTATATTTACAGCAGTAACAAATGTATACAAAACTTTAGTTCCTGTATTTCATCTTATATGGCTGGCTAATATATTGGACCATATAAATACAATAATAATCTATATTATTTTGTTGTATACATCATCCAGCAGAAAGGAATATGATATTGAGTGCAAGATCAAATCGAAGGGAAGCATGTAATATTGTATTAGAAGAGAAAAAAGAACCGTTACCAAATAGTGATTTAATATCAAAGTTTAAAATGTTTTATGGGTATATAGTGATTAATTAGCTTCACATTATAGCACTTACATGTGTGAAACTAATATTTTGTGCACAAAGGGTTAAAAAAGTATTTTAGAATTATAAAACAAATTATGTATGTTATATTTTCTGCATAGAAAATGATATATTAGTATTTCAATATAGATATAAGCATTCTTGTGTATTTATTTATAATTTTTCAATAAATATTTTTTAGAAGGATTATTTGTCATTTCTTTCTTTATCTGTAATATTATTGTTGACGGTTGCATCGTCCTCGCCGTATTCTCTATTGAAATTTTCAAATGTATGTACAGTATTATACGTGTGTGGTGTAACATACATATATACACTGGTTGCCTCTTCCCTATATAGTCGATATAGTGCCCTTCCCCTAGAGGATCCCTATTTTCCTATAGTCAGCTGTTATTCTTCTGCAGTCTGCACTAACAATTCCAGAGACGAAGTACTACCAAACGCTACTTAGCAAAATTATAAGCCAAAATTATCTAGCCCTAGTCTGTATCTTTTTATTTATGTTTCTTACGTTTTTTTAAAAACAGCTGTTCGAAGACAGGTCCGATTCTCTTTTTAAAAAACAAAACTTCTGTACATAACCTAATATCATGTCTGAGAAGAGTCAACCTTTCTCCATTATTTGTGATGTAACAGAAATAAAGTCCAAAGACTTTATTTACACATGGAGAGTACTCAACTTCAAGCACCTTAGTAAAGGAGCAGTAGACGAAGATATAATGTATGCACCTATTACAGACAGACATAACGCTAAAGAAAATGATAGCGTGCCTCAAGATCCCGCTGCAGATGGGCAACCTGCAAAAACGAATGAAGAATTGTGGCTTATTTATTTGTATCCATATGGAAGAGTCAAAGAAAATGAAAATTATGTAAGTGTTGAAGTTACTTTCTTAGGAAATCCAGAGCTAGAAAATATAATTACTTACTATTTATCAATATGTATTATTGATATTAATGGAAAAGAATGTGAAATTTACACATCGGATAATGCAGAAAAAGGAACTGAAATTACACTTGACACCTTCATAAAAAAAGATTTTTTAATGGATGAGAAAAATGGGCTACTGCCTGGTGGAGATTTAACATTAAAATTCAAAGCATATGTTACAGATAAAATTATCAATCATCCTCTATTAGCTTACCCTGCTTCATGCTTAAATAAACCGATGCTTGTTGGATTTGATGATATATTGGATGTCGAAAAATTTAGTGATGTCAAGGTTGAAGTTGATGATAAAATTTTCAATGTGTACAAAGGCATTTTAGCTTCTCGAAGTCCAGTATTTAAAGCCATGTTTGAGCACAATATGGAAGAAAATATTGAAAATGTTGTAAAGATCCCAGACATCAAATATGAAATAATGCAAGAAGTATTTCGGTTTATGTACACAGGAAAAGTAAACAATATCAAAGATTTAGCCAGAGATCTATTAGTAGCAGCTGATAAATATCAAGTTGAAGAATTAAAGGTATCATGTGAAGTAGAATTAATTGAGAATTTAAATGCCGAAAATGTCACCAGTTTATTAATTCTTGCTGAAAAGTACGAAGCTAAGAATTTAAAATCAATTGCTCTAGAATTTTTCAAGTTACATGCCAAGGAAGTCATTCAAAATGAAAAATATAAAAAAGATTTGCAAAGTCTTTTACCTGTAATACCAGATATGTTTGAAATATTAGTATAAACATAATAAATAGTTTATAATCTTCAAATGTTACAGCGGTATGTATTCTTCCTTACTAATATTCTTACAACATAGAACTATGTTTAAATAAACTAAATTTTTCTTATTTACAGTGACAAGTGCCTGAGATTAGTCTTGTTATTTTATACCTTGTTAAAATTTAAAGAAGAAGATAAAGAAGAGTAGTACAAAAAATATGCAACGGAATAATTTTTAAGAAAGTGGTTTGCATATTTGTTATTTCTAAAAGCACACAACTTCACAGTACATTCTATGAACAAATCTAAACAGAAATTAATTAAATATATATTTTAATTCATGTTGAAATAAAGTACTTTAAAGTTATTCAAAATTGCAAGCAAAGAATAATATTCGAAATAAAAATTTAAATTAAATTTAAATTGTATTTGTAAGTATTATGAAGTTTTTTACAAAAAGTGATATCAGTATTACCATTAATATATAAGCATTCTCATGTATTCGTTTATAAAATAATTTTTCAATAAATATTTTTTTAAAATACTTTGGCTGAATAATTGAGGTACAACAGAACAAAATGTTTTTAAAAGCTTAGGTACTACTGGAAAGGGACAGCGACGGTCAAAAGTACTCTTATTTTATATTATGATACGCAAACACATTTTTTAAACAAAACTTTAATTTGATGGCACAGTTTTTTCTGTTGATTAAATAAAAGGGCAAAAGTAACGTCCTTTAACGTATACAAATAAATGTATAAATATAGATAATTATGTAATGAGCAATTAGTAATTACATCTTTTTCAATTTAATGCAATTTAATTAGTTATGAAATTTTTTTTTTAATTTCATTGTACAAATTCGAATGTATGTATGTAGTACGAGAGCAAGCATCTGTTTCTATATGATTCACAAGTTACGAAAGTTTTAATTTATAGTAGTCGATGATAATCGAATCAGCTGACAGAATTCCCCCGGATGCCGATAAAAAGCGTGCATAAGAAAAACAAACAAGTTCTTTAATTCTCTTTAAGTACAAAACAGTCAAAAATTTTGTAACGCCTTACAAATGAGTAATTCTTTTTCTCCATTTATTAAAACTAAGAGCATAATTTAATTAAGTAGCGCAAATCGATTAAAAATCCTATATCAGATCGGTGAAACACTGCGTGGCGAGTTCCACGCTCTGCGGTACATCTGGTTTCGGTGGCTGCAATTCGAGCATGTATACCGCCAGGGACGCGCAGTATTCTCCAGCTTCGTTCCGGAAGAATTTGCCGTAAGCGGCGTACTCGAACTTGTCCCACCTGAAGTCGTCGACCGCCACCTTCTTGACCAACTTTCCCTGAGAATCGTACCGCCTGATGAAGAACTTTTGATCTTTGCAGAACACCACGTGATCGTCGAAATTGGGTTCGAGGCATGCCTGCGTCAAAATGAGGAATCCATCAACCAAATTGTACACGGCGTGCAGCAGCTCTCCCTCGTCATCCAAATGAGCCTTTTGCTTTGCTCTACCCTCCGAATCGAAAAATGTACAGCTTATCTTATGGTTGGATTGCACGCAGACTCCAATGACATTGTCGTTCGTCGAATACCCCGTTGCATTTGGAATGATCATAGTTTCTGGAAACTCCCATGAACCTAATACCTTTACATCTGCAAATTGATCATTTTTATTAATTAGATAGTATAACCAGAGTGAAATGAATGAAAAACCCGCGGTATCAGCACCCAAAGTTTATCAGGTTCTGTAAGAGTTTACTTTGCGTGAAATAACGGACAAATTAAAATAGGCCTTTTGAGATGCGCTAGGAAGCGTCGATATATTCTTCAACAAACTTACCATCCTTAATTAAGTTCGCTCCGATTTTTGTGTCGTTGTCTTTGTAGACGATTAAGTAGCCATCAGCAGGTGAGTTGGGATTTACGCTGGCAACGTTCAGTACAAATTTATTGAAGGTCAGCTTATCCCAACTACTTAATTCCTGGACAACGTTACCTTCGTGGTCGTACGTGCCCTTGCAAAAGGTGCCGTTGCACAAAACCTGATGATTAAAAATTACGTCGTATTTACCTCCGTATGGTAACAAATTGATCAGACGAATGTTCAACCAACTGTTTCCACCCAAACCCGTTGGAATCGTTACTTCGCGCTCCGTGGTCTTGCAGCTGTTCAAGTCGATATTGAGCAACTTGAGATGCTTTCTTACGGGGGCGGCTTTGCTGTCGATGTAAATAACTACAGCCTTATCTCTGGCCACTTGATACGAAGATATGTACTTGCCAGCGACGTTGGCTACATTGAGTGGACAGCTGAGCCTGCGTTCGGTGTCTTGCTGAATTATTTCGCACGTCAAGTCGGATTTGCGATTGTCTATGTCGCACGCTTGGTACAGAATGGTACCGTTTACGGGCGATTTGTCGTTGTACAAAATTTTCTTGTTCACAAAATGTTCCACTTTGACGAACCTCTTCGGCTCGGTAGCAGCCACCGCGGCGCAAACCAGCGTACTTAAGATTATTGCTAATAAACTTTTCCAAACCATGGTGATAATTCTTATTTGTGCAGAGCTTTTTGTTTTGTTAATAAAAGTAGTAAATACTACTAAAGATAGCCTTTATGTTTTTACGTCAATAATACTGAAGACGGTAATTAATATTTTCGATAATTGATTAAAAAAGTCACGCCGAGATATAATAACTTTTGCGGAGTACGCTCTACCGTGAACTAATACTTATTGCTGCTCTCCCTACTTTATATTCTGTTAACATACTAAATCGTCAGTACCAAGAAATGAACTTGACGTTTTAAGACTCGACGTTATTCCCCCATGTGATTTTATCGTGTCTTTGGTTTATCGTATCTAATCTCTGTAGTTTTTTTCATTATTTGCTTCATATGTAATCTAAAAGACTAATAAACCTATTCTATTCGAGTTTTATTGAAAAGAGAGTAACTGATTAAATCACTGGTTCAACTGTTTACTCATATATGCACAAATAGAAGTGATATTTCAGGCTTTTGAATTAATAGTTAAAATGTCAAGGCAATGAAAATATTGATAATGAATTTTTGTTATTGAAATTCATAAAAAGATCTATTTTTAATATTTAATAATATTTTTGATATAATAGTTAATTAATAATAGCATCTTTTTATATTTTTTTTTGAGATTCAGATGATTATTGCAGCAAAATTGCACATAATAATAATCGTGTGACTTTTTTCAACAGGGTGTAAGAACAAAAATTAACAGATATATGAATTCTATCATAGTATTTCGTTTAAACGAGTTCACTTTTTTGCCTCATATCACCGCGTACTTTCGACTGCTTAGTCTGTTGCCCTCTATTTTTCTGATATTACTCGTGGTTTTAAATGGATAAGAAATGTCGTTTCTTCTCCGCTATCACCTCTCGTAATTGCGTATCACTTACTAAACTTTTATGAATGACTTACTGGCTATACTGGCTTTTATGAATGACCAGATGCTCTTGCTTCCTTACCCACGAATTTTTCAGTTAATTATACCGTGGTATCCCTACATGATTTTTTTTCAATATATCGTATTGAGTGGTTGATATTGATTTTTTAACGAGTTTTTTTTTGCATATCTTCGTTCCTAAACTTCTTCTGAAGAAAAGCACATTTCATTTCTTCCCGACAAAAATGGATATTTCACTTTTTTCTGATAAAGAAAAGCACAATTCAAATCTGCAGCCACGAAGAATAAGCCCTACTTTTCGGATTTTGCCGCGAAGAAAAGTACATTTGGGAATTTTCAAGTTTTTTTCACGGAAATCTTGCAAAACGTGCCTGTTGTTGAAGGAGGAAACTCACGAAATATACTATTTTTCAGTGGAATCTCGTGAAATGGAATCGCGAAATGTGCTTTTCTTCGCGGGGAACTATACGAAATGTGCTTTTCTTCGCGGGGAACTCGCGAAATGTGCTTTTCTTCATTAGGAGTGACGATATATTATATTCTTTATTTATCAACAAATTTTTACTTAATTTTACGTAAAAATAAATTATACGAAATTTAACAACATTGTATAAAACCGCTCGAAAAGAAATTTAATTAAATAGAAAACGGCCAAGAATATAGAAACAAGTTTGGCGTTAATTATTTTTTAAAGAGTATATCTCGCAAATTATGACATGACTGTTATATTGTTGGAATTTATTGTATATTTTTTAGTGAATGGTAGGATGAATGTTTTGAAACAAGTCGCTAACTACGTAAAGTTACTTAAAATTGAAGCTGCTATCACTTTTGTAATACCAGGTTTTTTGCTTTCACTGCAAAAGTATAGAGGCAATAGCTTGTAATAGACACTTTTAGATACTCGTTGATATGCAGTGACTGAAACAGGAAAAAAGGTCATTTAAAGGGCTTTCGCCGCAGCAGGTCAACGGACTTAAAAAAAATGATACAGATATTTATACCGATGTTGTCGTAGGAGTTGCATGTATTTATTTGTAAAGGGTAAAATATTTTTTATCCCATCAACAAAGATTAGATAAAAATATTACGACCCGATAGTTTATAGCCATCACGAATAGTCGCAAAAACGATGGAAAACGTTATAGAAATCGATTAACAATCGACAGAAGCGAATGCAATTTTAAATGATAGTCGATTAAAATTGAATTAAAACTTTTCATCGACTTTAGTCTTCTATCGTTTTTAAGTGACTGAATTCTATCATTTTCAATCGTTTTAATCGAAATTAAATGTAAAAGTTGGCATTAAGATTCACTATATTCAAATCTATTAAATTTTCAATCGACCATTTCCAGCAATTTTCTGTAATTAAATAAACAAACTAGGCGGTATTTTAATTCTCCACGCTTGTTTTTTCATCGGTGCCTTTAAGTTACAAAATACCTATTAATGATTATTACATTTCAGCCATGAAAATTCGCGATCCGCGTATTTATTCTGCACTTAGGGTTTGTTTTCATTTAGCGAAAAATTCGCCGCGATGGCTTGAAATTTGAAAACACCACGAATGCAAGAGAGAAATAAATCGTGCTATCACTCTCGCGCTCGTGCGTTTTGAAGCCATCGCGGAGATTTTTTCGCAGAATGAAGATAGAAAGTCCTTTTATTTACTAAGTAGAAACGTGATATTTTTTATGATCAACCTCGTTAAAGTTTATATATGAAACGTTAACCATGTCTAAAATCGGGCAATGCGTTAACCAAGATTATGCAGAGACAGAAGTCGAATAAAAAACGTTTATTTATACGTGGAGAATAAATAATCTCACACTTTATCATTCATTAGCAGGCGTTCCTTTTTTTGTTTTTCTGAAGTTTCATTTTGTCTTTATTTAATCTATTTTTCAATGGCGTTTAAAATTAAAAAAAGTAATTATTACAAACTATTTTAATTACTTGGTCCAATAATAATAATAATAATAATATATAAATGTGAATAATAAATATTATGGAATATTTTTACAAACATTTTTAAGAGCTAAATTATTTTTAAATAAAAAATATTATAGATTAATTCAAATTTTCTTCTTAATCATTTATTTATTATTTACGGGAAAGACCTTTATATAAAAATTAGGTGACAAAATATAAAGCGCTGAGATGTACAAACTTATATTATACTTCTAAAATTCCATATCCAAACCCACCAAGGCTTCATCTAAACCAGCTATTATACCCTAGAAAGTATAGAATTTTATTTAAATAGTTGCAGGCTAGCTACCTTATCAACGGGTGGCGCTAATTTTCGCGCGATCAAAGCACTACTGTAGGTCTGTAGCAGAAGCAGAATACTGCAGCTGGTCTGCTTATAGGATATTATCGCAGGTCGCAGGATCATTCGTTTATCCAGAGAATATTTTGACGGTGTTTCAACAATCGAATAAAAGCCGATTTTTCAAGTTTCATTGTAGTTTTGAGTGTCGAAGTGAGGGAGGATGCCAGTAGCAGTACAAGAGGTAGCTCAGCCTCCGGGTACAGAACCCGAGGACAATGCACCGTCTTCTCAGCCTGTTGTCGGTATTATCTACCCTCCTCCGGAGGTTAGGAGTATCCTTTTTTCAAATTCAAATGATTGTTTCGCACTAAGAGCGAAATTCATGAATTTTACTTTTATTTTGTAATTTTATTACGTTGATTGAATTTCATCATGTGACGGTTGCCATCATATGGAGTTTTTAAAATTCATTAGAGGTTATATTTATTGTTTTTTTCCATATTTGATTGATTAAACCGGTCGCGTTTTGTACTGCAAAATTTATAAAATATCTTTTATAATTGCAGGAAATACTACCTTGTATTAATCTATTAATATTTTTTGTTATAGTTTTTTATCCAATCACTGAACTGAATAAAGTGGTTCATATTTTTATTTGGTTTTGAAAGGTGATTTTATTTTTTAAGTAATCTTCAAAATTCTAAAATATAAACATGACTGATGTGTTGCTTTTGATTTCCTTAAGCGTTAAATAGACATTGTTGATAAGACCGCAAGTTTCGTGGCCAGGAATGGTCCTGAATTCGAATCTAGAATTCGTCAGAATGAATTGGGAAATCCCAAATTTAACTTTTTAAATGTTGGAGATCCGTATCATTCGTATTACCAGCACAAGGTCAAAGAATTTAGGGAAGGTGGAACACAAAAAGTAGTTGCAGCAGCTGCACATCAGAAGCAGCAAGAAATTCTTAAACAAGTAGAGCAACCCTTTATTCCAAAAGATCCACCAGTGGAATTTGAATTTGTCGCTGATCCACCTTCTATTTCTGCTTTAGATTTGTAAGCCAACCCATTAATTTCAACTTCAAATACTTTATTAAATTACTGTTAATCATTTTCATGCAATTTGTTTTTAGAGATATAGTTAAATTAACTGCACAATTTGTTGCCCGCAATGGTCGTCAGTTCTTAACAAATTTGATGAACAGAGAACAAAGGAATTTTCAATTTGACTTCTTACGACCTCAGCATTCCTTATTTCAGTATTTCACAAAACTGTTAGAACAGTATACAAAAGCAAGTTGTTAACTTTATAAATTACTTTATAAGTACAAATCTTAATAATTTAATAAATAACTTTATAGGTATTGATTCCACCAAAAGATTTGATTCCAAAACTTAAAGATGAAACTTTCAATATGGATAAAATTCTTGAACAAGTCAAGTACAGAGCAGACTGGCAAAAATATCAAGAGACGCAGAAAAAAAAGGAAGAGGAAGAGTTAGAGCGAGAAAGAGTAGCATATGCTCAAATTGATTGGCATGACTTTGTTGTGGTAGAAACCGTGGATTATCAGCAGTTTGAAGTTGGAAATTTTCCAGCACCAACCACACCTGAAGAAGTTGGAGCTAGAGTTCTCTTGCAGGTATACTATTAATGGGAAAAAGTGAAATGTATAATTAAGAATACAAAAGATCATTAAATTGAAATTAAATTTATTTATTTTGCAGGAGCGGATTGAGGATGGTGAAGAGGTGGAGATGCAAATTGAAAGTGATGGAGACGATGAGATGTTAAATCGTACAGAAATCGATAAAGAACGTGCAAAGGACAATAACCAGGTACAAGACATGGAAGAGGATTCAAGTGATGAGGAAGAAATTGCTCCACCTGGCGAGTTGCAGAAGAAGGCCAAAGATACCATGCAGCCACCTCCATTGCCTCCTACTCCTGGAAATGTTGTTGTCAAAAAGGGTTACGACCCTAAGCAACACGGTTAGTGTCATTCATTTATCAGGTTTCTTTATGCGAAGAAAAAAGATTGATTAAAAAAATTATTTTTTATAAAATTTACTAGAACTACACTAAAAACTTCAGCCATTTTCGTATAATTAACATATATTCTTGTTATTATAATTCTCCATTTAATTGTAGCGGCCAAAATCACAAAACCAACGGCACCTGATGAGTACCTGGTATCGCCGATCACGGGAGAGCGGATACCTGCGAGCAAAGTGCAGGAGCACATGCGCATTGGATTGCTGGATCCTCGCTGGGTCGAGCAGCGAGACAAGCATCTGGACAAACTTGCCCAGGAAACGGTCTTTGCTCCAGGCACAGCAATCGAGGCTAGCCTTAAGCAGCTGGCCGAGAGGCGTACCGATATATTCGGTGTCGGAGACGAAGAAACGGCCATTGGTAAGAAGATCGGTGAAGAGGACAAAAGGAAGGACGACAAGGTCACATGGGACGGGCACACCTCGAGCGTCGAAGCCGCTACTCGCGCGGCTAGAGCTAATATTACCCTTGAAGAGCAAATTCACCAAATTCATAAGGTGAGGGTTGAGTTACGTTGACTTCTTATTGTTGTTTTCGTGATCATTTGAATTCATGTTAAATAGAGTGTCAAAGTGAACATCAAAATGAATCGAAATTATTCACGATTTTAGGTCAAAGGTTTGCTGCCCGATGAGGAGAAAGAAAAGATTGGACCTAAACCAGCTAGTCGCGCGGCAGAGCTTTCGCACATGGCGGCCGCAGCGTCGAAGCCGCAAGCGACGTTGAAGGCACCGCCAAAACCATCGGTGCCGAAACCGATGCCGCAGGTGCAGCCAGCACCGGCTCCACCACCTCCACCTCAAATGGCAATGCCACCAATGGGCATTCCGCAGCCAATGATGACTCAACCACCCATGATGATGATGGCGCCAATGCCACCATTGAGGGCACCTCCTCCACTGCTTGGTAAGATTCTTTATCTTACCTTTTTAATGAAACTGAAATCGTTCATTAGATGTGACTTTAAATTTCCATTTGCAGCTCCAACAATGTCACCATTCATGCATGCACCACCGCCTATGCAGCCTCCCTTGCCACCTCAAGTAAGCTTTGCTCTTTTATTATTTAAAAAATATTATAAATTACCAATGTTAATAAAATCGATTTTTTAGATGGGTATGAAGCATCCTGGCGAAAGCTTAGAAGACGAACCAATGGCCAAAAAGTTGCGGACAGAGGATTCTCTTATTCCAGAGCAACAATTTTTGGCAACTAATAAGGTAATATTAATATTTATAACACTTTTAATGTACAACTTCTAAGATTTTATTTTGTAATTTTAATCATTTGTTTGTACAATAATTTACAGGGTCCAGTGCAGCTAATCATTGCAACCCCTGTGATGACTGAAAAACCAGAATGGAAACTCGCTGGTCAAACACTCAATATTATGCTGCAAGTCACAGATTCAGTAGCAACAATGAAAGCTCATATTCATGAATTGACGGGAATGCCACCTGGAAAGCAAAAATTGCAATATGAGGTATGATTTGTTAATTTAAATCTTAATATTATTAGTATTTTATTAATCTGCAATTTTACGTTCATTTCTCTTTTCAGGGAATGTTCTTCAAAGACAATAACACCCTTGCATATTATAATTTAATTTCTGGAAACGTCATCAATCTGTTGCCCAAAGAAAGAGGTGGTAGGAAAAAGTAAATTAGAGCTCATTAAGTTTATCGAGTAGTACAGAGGTATGCAGTCTTTGTTTTAAGACAATGTAATGCCCATTAAACGGATTTGATGACGTTCCGAAAAGCTAAGTATATTATTGAGTTGAATGTGAAAAATGCTTATATAAATTTGTAACGAATTTATAAGTTTAAATAAATGAGAAGTTGTAATTACTACTTCTATCGTTTTGTAGTTAAATGATGGAATGAGTAAGAAGAAATATATTTCTCTATTTTTTATCGTTTTTAGTATATTATTATTAACGTAGTACGTTTTATAAGAAAATTATTTTATGAAGTATTTGTAAATAATGCTTAAAAATATAATGAATGAGTATATGTGGTTATTCATTAATTCTACACGTAGATAAGTATTTCCTCACCAATTACAAAATACGTCCTCGTATTATTGTAATAATCTGCTAGTTATATGATTTCTTGACAAGGAAATAGTGTAAGGAATAGTGTAAGGAATTAAAAATAAAGAATAAAACTATTAGTATTAATTAACATGTTATTTTATTTATACTTATTACATTAACAAATGTGTAGTTAACTGACTTTTATATTTCATTACTCTTGATCACGTGTATTTACTTTTCTACTAGTGCCGTCCTACGTTGAAACTAACTGAAATCACTTGAGGTATTAACATTTGTGTTTAGAATACTGATACTAATACTGTGAACAAAGATGCAGTAGTCTTCATCATCTACAATGGAATATAAAATAAAAAAAAAACTATTTACAATGTTTACTGAACATGTATCTAATATCACATTACCTTTACGAATGTGAAGTATGAAAGATTCGATATTTTTCCTGCAGTCAATTCGCATGGTATGAGGGATCTAACCATGACGAGTTTCATTAATTTTTGGGTCTTTGGAGAATATGTGTACCAATTACTGAAATATCTATTTGCAAAGAAAATGAGTGAATGAGTAATAATACCTTTCCAAATACTAGCATTTATCAATAAAAAAAAAGGGATTTTCTATCATAGACCGTGAAAGATCGAATTATGCATTTTGCACCTGAGGTCGAGAAATTAATAAACAATGAATATAATTAATTTTGGTATTATACTGCAATTTCTGGGGTAATCAATATTGCAAATTTCTGGGATTGCTTTTCACTTTTGACAGGTTTGCATTAATTTAATGGCTCGTTCTGCAAATTCATAATATTCGGTCTAATAATAAGCCTATTTCTCGCCCTCGGTGCACATACAACGTTATTATTAATTAAACAATCCATCATACTAACACTGCGTCAAAAACGTCTGCACTGTTATTAATAATTTGTTGTCCGGTATAATTAGTATAGAATAAATGAACACATAGGCCGAAGAAAAAGGCTAAACTTTTTAAATAGAAGAACATGCTGTCAGTTAAGTAAACTATCTGAAAAATGAATTTGTACGTTATACTATTAAATTAAAATTTAAATTCCATAAATTTAATATTTGATTTTTTTTAAACAATTTCGAACTCAAACTAGCATGATTGAATTAAAAACATGCTGATGTTTTATATCTTCGAAAGCTGACACTTAAATTCATTGATGGCTCAAATTTCTTTAAACGCTGTGCGCCTGTAGAAAGGCAATTTGACTTACGTGTATTACGCACAAATTAATGCCAACCATTGTGAAGTTGTTTTCAATGAGAAAACAGAAACTGAAGCAGTCTTCTAACAATTTGCAAGATCTGAAATAAATTCCACTCATTAATTACATTTTACTCATAAAAAGAACAAGAAAAACAACCTAATTAATAAGTAAATATCTTATAGCAGTCCACAACTTTTAAATATTGCTTAAAAAAAAAATTACTTAAAAATGTAGAAATTTCAATTATTGAAAATGTAAACATATAATATACTGCAAGTGCATTAAATTTGTGACAAAATTATTAAAAAAAATATTCCAAACCCATTGTATTTAACATAGGTATGTGAGAACCTACACGTCGAACGGGTGGTTTCAATGAGACTGGGTTTAAAATGTTATTTTATGCGATATCGGGCTCAAGAGTTGTATGTATCAACGGCCTGGAATGCTTTTTTTTTTTTAATAATGTTGTCAAAAATTTAATGCACTTTCAGTATTTTATATTTTGATATTTTTAATAATTTAAAATTATATATTGTTAGGTCATTTTTTGAAAAAATATCTAAAAGTGGTGGGCCACCTTAAGTAACTCTCTTGCGGTAAAATAAATTTTCAAACCTTATTGATTCTCTGTGCAAATTGATAGCTCTAACTAAATTCTGATGGACCAAGGTTTCTTTATCAGGTCTTATTTCAAATTTTTCTTTGCTGTAATTTTTCTCGAGGTTTAAAAGCCTATGGCTAAACATTGAATATTGAAGGTCTATTATTACAATCAATAAATGCAAATTCTACTAAAAAATCTCAGGTGAGTTCTCACGCCAAAATCTCAGGCGACTTAAAAAATAACTTTTTTATTATTTTAAATTACGTTATCGCTGAAGTTCTTTAACAGTAGATGTTTCTTATTTTTAAGGGTATCATAATACGGTGTTATGATCCGCATGGTACATTGGAAATGTGCCATGCAAAATCGCGCTACAAAATCTCGAACAGGCTTTTTATCAGTTTGATTGTTATTTTAAATTTTTGAACAATTTTGAAATAAAATTTCAAGTAAGATTGCTGGAGCGTTCTCGGGTGAGTAGGTCTTCTTATTTTCGGTGAAATCTCACCTCATGAGAATTTTTCCAAAGTTAAAAATGTTAAAATAGCTGTATAATAGTAGTTGTAGCAGTTTTTAAAACAACAACCATCTATACTTGTGGAACTCCAGGCAAAGCTGCACTTAGACATAGTTTCCGCAGAACACTATAGAGTGGCTTCTCTTCCTTATGAATTGAGATGACTTTTCAGTAGTAACAGCAAAGTCTGCTTAGACATTTTTTCTACTTAACACTCGAATATCCATTTATCAGGATAATTTCGTAACTGAGTTTCCAAAGAGTACCTTCAAAATTAGAAATACTCGAATTACTTCTCTTGCAATGTAATTTCTGAAGTGAGAGAACATTTCAGTAGTAACAGCAAAGTTTGATAAGACATTTTTTCTACTTAACCTTCGCGTTAGGACAATTAACAGAGTAATTTCGTAAATTTGTATTCGAAGAATACCTTAAAAATGAAAAATGTAAATTCTGAATTTAGATGGCATGTTAGTAGTAACAGTAAAGTACGCGTAGACCTATATTTCTACTTAACACTCGAATTAGCCTATTTATCAGGATAATTTCGTAACCGAGTTTCCAAAGAGTACCTTCATAACTAAAAATACTTGAGTTTCTTCTCTTGCAATGTAATTTATGTACTGAGATAACATTTCAGTAGTAATAGCAAAGTTTGATAAGACATTTTTTCTACTTAACCCTCGAGTTAGGACATTTAACAGAGTAGTTTTAAAAACTAACTGTCGTAAGAGTTCAGGTGAGATTTCACCTGTGAATTCACGCCTAAGATTTTTTAGTGTGTTAATGATTCATAAAATTTTCTTTTACCTTGTTATAGCAAACAAAGCGCAGGTATGTTGGACAGAAAGCATAAATATCGAATCGACTCCGCAAAGATAACATATAGTTACAAAAGTAATCAAATCAAAGAACAAAGTGCACCAAAGGTAATAATCATTTACGTCGAAAATGCCATAGTCAAGATAAAAATTGGAATACTTCGGGTGCGTTCCGTTTTGTAGAGGAAAAACGAAATCCAGGAAGTACGAGGATAACGGCAAAGCGAAGAATATGCCTCCAGACACATATAAATAAACTGAAAAAAGAAGTTCTTATATTATCTTTCTTTTATTATTTTGTTTTATCTTTTTACAGGGTAATTTTTTTTATTTTCTAATTACCTCGGAACGCGCCACTAAATTTAAAGCCAAGTTCGCTGAAGCGTTTCAATATTTGCCGTTCTTCTTCGTCTGTTATGGTTAACCAATCGCTCGCGATTTTTTTCGTTAACGATCGCAGCTAAAATATTACACTTTTTTATAAATATGAAAAATAAGATATTTTATTGAAGAAAGATTAAAAATAACAAAAAAGGTCACGAACTTGCTCGCCGTTGAAGTGAACTGCTGTAAATTTGAAGGTGTTGGATATGAAAAATATGGTCATACCAATATTTTCTGCTACAATATAATAAACTTTTTTCTGGTACGCCTGAATGATTGCGTTCTCCTGTTAGAAATAATCAATTAAGCTATACAATTAACAATATGATCATATTCAATTAAGCTATACAATTAACAATATGATATAAAGCTATTTAAAATAATTAGATCTATAGAGGATGTATTAGTTTTGCAGTCCATTCTGGATAAGGTTGCT